>JAWPHD010010788.1:0-90081 GCA_037043455.1 Cyrtodaria siliqua | reverse complement strand
GTCGATATGCAGACTATAATCGCCATTCATACTGAACTATAACGATCTCGGCGATATGCAGACTATAATCGCCATTCAAACTGAGCTATAACGATCTCGGCGATATGCACACTATAATCGCCATTCATACTGAGCTATAACGATCTAGTCGATATGCAGACTATAATCGCCATTCATACTGAACTATAACGATCTCGGCGATATGCACACTATAATCGCCATTCATACTGAGCTATAACGATCTAGTCGATATGCAGAACTATAATCGCCATTCATACTGAACTATAACGATCTTGGCGATATGCAGACTATAATCGCCATTCAAACTGAGCTATAACGATCTCGGCGATATGCACAATATAGTCGCCATTCATACTGAACTATAACGATCTCGGCGATATGCACACTATAATCGCCATTCATACTGAGCTATAACGATCTTGGCGATATGCACAATATAGTCGCCATTCATATTGAACTAAAACGATCTTGGCGATATGCACACTATAATCGTCATTCATACTGAGCTATAACGATCTCGGCGATATGCACACTATAGTCGCAATTCATACTGAGCTATAACGATCTCGGCGATATGCACACTATAGTCGCCATTCATACTGAACTATAACGATTTCGTCGATATGCACACTATAATCGCCATTCATACTGAGCTATAACGATCTCGGCGATATGCACACTATAATCGCCATTCATACTCAACTATAACGATTTCGGCGATATGCACACTATAATCGCCATTCATACTGAGCTATAACGATCTCGCGATATGCACATTACAATAGCCATTCATACTCAACTATAACGATCTCGACGATATGCACACTATAATCGCCATTCATACTGAGCAATAACGATCTCGGCGATATGCAGACTATAATCGCCATTCATACTGAGCTATAACGATCTCGGCGATATGCACACTATAATCGCCATTCATACTCAACTATAACGATTTCGGCGATATGCACACTATAATCGCCATTCATACTGAGCTATAACGATCTCGGCGATATGCACATTACAATCGCCATTCATACTCAACTATAACGATCTCGACGATATGCACACTATAATCGCCATTCATACTGAGCTATAACGATCTCGGCGATATGCAGACTATAATCGCCATTCATACTGAACTATAACGATCTCGGAGATATGCTCACTATAATCGCTATTCATACTGAGCTACAATGATCTCGGCGATATGCACACTATAATCGCCATTCATACTGAACTATAACGATTTCGGCGATATGCACACTATAATCGCCATTCATACTGAGCTATAACGATCTCGGCGATATGCAGACTATAATCGCCATTCATACTGAACTATAACGATCTCGGCGCTATGCAGACTATAATCGCCATTCATACTGAACTATAACGATCTCGGCGATATGCAGACTATAATCGCCATTCATACTGAGCTATAACGATCTCGGCGATATGCACACTATAGTCGCCATTCATACTGAACTATAACGATCTCGGCGATATGCACACTATAATCGCCATTCATACTGAGCTAAAACGATCTCGGCGATATGCACACTTTAATCGCCATTCATACTGAACTATAACGATCTCGGCGCTATGCACACTATAATCGCCATTCATATTGAGCTATAACGATCTCGGCGATATGCAGACTATAATCGCCATTCATACTGAACTATAACGATCTCGGAGATATGCTCACTATAATCGCTATTCATACTGAGCTATAATGATCTCGGCGATATGCACACTATAATCGCCATTCATACTGAACTATAACGATTTCGGCGATATGCACACTATAATCGCCATTCATACTGAGCTATAACGATCTCGGCGATATGCAGACTATAATCGCCATTCATACTGAACTATAACGATCTCGGCGATATGCAGACTATAATCGCCATTCATACTGAACTATAACGATCTCGGCGATATGCAGACTATAATCGCCATTCATACTGAGCTATAACGATCTCGGCGATATGCAGACTATAATCGCCATTCATACTGAACTATAACGATCTCGGCGATATGCAGACTATAATCGCCATTCATACTGAACTATAACGATCTCGGCGATATGCACACTATAATCGCCATTCATACTGAGCTAAACGATCTCGGCGATATGCACACTATAATCGCCATTCATACTGAACTATAACGATCTCGGCGCTATGCACACTATAATCGCCATTCATATTGAGCTATAACGATCTCGGCGATATGCACACTATAGTCGCCATTCATACTGAACTAAAACGATCTCGGCGATATGCAGACTAATGCCATTCATGCTGAACTATATCGATCTCGGCGATATGCACACTATAGTCGCTAACGATCTCGGCGATATGCAGACTATATTCGCCTATCATGCTGAACTATAACGATCTCGGCGATATGCACACTATAATCGCCATTCATACTTAGCTATAACGGTCTCGGCGATATGCACACTATAGTCGCCATTCATACTGAACTATAACGATCTCGGCGATATGCAAACTATAGTTGCCATTCATACTGAACTATAACGATCTCGGCGATATTCAGACTAATGCCATTCATACTGAACTATAACGATCTCGGCGATATGCATACTATAGTCGCTAACGATCTCGGCGATATGCAGACTATAATCGCCATTCATACTGAGCTATAACGATCTCGGCGATATGCAGACTATAATCGCCATTCATACTGAACTATAACGATCTCGGCGATATGCACACTATAATCGCCATTCATACTGAACTATAACGATCTCGACGATATGCACACTATAATCGCCATTCATACTGAACTATAACGATCTCGACGATATGCACACTATAATCGCTATTCATACTGAGCTATAACGATCTCGGCGATATGCAGACTATAATCGCCATTCATACTGAGCTATAACGATCTCGGCGATATGCACACTATAATCGCCATTCATACTGAACTATAACGATCTCGGCGATATGCACACTATAGTCGCCATTCATACTGAACAATAATGATCTCGGCGATATGCAGACTAAAATCGCCATTCATACTGAGCTATAACGATCACGGCGATATGCACACTATAATCGCCATTCATACTGAACAATAACGATCTCGGCGATATGCAGACTATAATCGCCATTCATACTGAACTATAACGATCTCGGCGATATGCACAGCGATATGCAGACTATAATCGCCATTCATACTGAGCTATAACGATCTCGGCGATATGCACAGCGATATGCAGACTATAATCGCCATTCATACTGAACTATAACGATCACGGCGATATGCACAGCGATATGCAGACTATAATCGCCATTCATACTGAGCTATAACGATCTCGGCGATATGCACAGCGATATGCAGACTATAATCGCCATTCATACTGAACTATAACGATCACGGCGATATGCACACTATAATCGCCATTCAAACTGAACTATAACGATCTCGGCGATATGCACACTATAATCGCCATTCATACTGAACTATAACGATATCGGCGATATGAACACTATAATCGCCATTCATACTGAACTATAACGATCACGGCGATATGCACACTATAATCGCCATTCATACTGAGCTATAACGATCTCGGCGATATGTAGACTATAATCGCCATTCATACTGAGCTATAACGATCACGGCGATATGCAGACTATAATCGCCAATCATACTGAGCTATAACGATCTCGGCGATATGCACACTATATTCGTCATTCATACTTAGCTATAACGATCTCTGCGATATGCAGACTATAATCGCCATTCATACTGAACTATAACGATCTCGGCGATATGCAGACTATAATCGTCATTCATACTGAACTATAACGATCTCGGCGATATGCAGACTATAATCGCCATTCATACTGAACTATAACGATCACGGCGATATGCAGACTATAGTCGCCATTCATACTGAACTATAACGATCTCGACGATATGCACACTATAATCGCCATTCATACTGAACTATAACGATCTCGGCGATATGCACACTATAATCGCCATTCATACTGAGCTATAACGATCTCGGCGATATGCACACTATATTCGTCATTCATACTTAGCTATAACGATCTCTGCGATATGCAGACTATAATCGCCATTCATACTGAACTATAACGATCTCGGCGATATGCAGACTATAATCGTCATTCATACTGAGCTATAACGATCTCGGCGATATGCAGACTATAATCGCCATTCATACTGAACTATAACGATCACGGCGATATGCAGACTATAATCGCCATTCATACTGAACTATAACGATCTCCGCGATATGCAGACTATAATCGCCATTCATACTGAACTATAACGATCTCGACGATATGCACACTATAATCGCCATTCATACTGAACTATAACGATCTCGGCGATATGCACACTATAATCGCCATTCATACTGAGCTATAACGATCTCGGCGATATGCAGACTATAATCGCCATGCATACTGAACTATAACGATCTCGACGATATGCAGACTATAATCGCCATTCAGACTGAACTATAACGATCTCGGCGATATGCACACTATAATCGCCATTCATACTGAACTATAACGATCTCGGCGATATGCAGACTATAATCGCCATTCATACTGAGCTATAACGATCTCGGCGATATGCAGACTATAATCGCCATTCATACTGAACTATAACGATCTCGGCGATATGCACACTATAATCGCCATTCATACTGAACTATAACGATCTCGGCGATATGCACAATATAGTCGCCATTCATACTGAACTATAACGATCTCGGCGATATGCAGACTATAATCGCCATTCATACTGAACTATAACGATCTCGGCGATATGCACACTATAATCGCCATAACGATCTCGGTGATATGCCGACTTTTATCGGTATTCACGCTAAACTGTAACGATATTGGCGATATGCTGACTATACTCGCTATTCATACTGATCTGTGACGATCTCGGCGATATGCCGGTTGTAATGATCATTCATTACGAGCTGTAACGATCTCGGCGCTAATAGGTGTCGCCGTGTAATGGTAGTGGTGTCGCCGTGTAATGGTAGAGGTTTGAACTTCGTTTAGTGATCCAGGGATCGTGCGTTATGTCCCTGCCAGAACGAATTTAGATTAATTCTCGAAATACTTGAAAAAGAATTTCACACCTGACCACCTGACCAGTTCTTCGGATGAGACTTAAACCGAGGACTGCTCGTTAAAATCTCGGCCCAGTGCAATACAACGCTATAATATTGCTAAATAACGTCGCCCATATTTCAAAATCGGAGTTTTTGTAAACATGAGTTGTATGACCTCTGGACATCATACGCATTTTTAAAATAAATTAAGATTAAAGAAAATCCATTAATATATTGTAAATAACAGTAATTGATATATACAATTAAAAAGTGCTCATTTTCTCTAGAAGTAAGTGATTTTATCAATATGTTGTGTGGTTAAATCAAATGCGATGTTATATGTGACGATGTAATCATTTTTTTGAAGTTTTATCAAATGGCTTGTGACAAAGCGAAGCAATTAGCGGGCAAATATGAAAATGGATTGAACGATATCAGGCATGTCTGACATAGGAATAGAATTTGCGGCACCAGGGGATGTAACGTCGCTATTTCATTTCCTCATAACCAGATAAAACCGTAATGCTAGAAAAATCAGCAACCATTTACATCTAGTTTGAAATGAATTGATACGAATTCAATAATGTCGGTGTTGTTTACGCATGTGACAAGATATCGGGTAAGAGTATTAATGGGACACATGGCAACCTTTAAATTGCATTTGTTCAATCATAATAATATCAACAGGAACGAATTCGACGGCGCGCCATAGCAAATATCCGGGATTTCTTCACACAGGTCACCAACCCCCACCCCTCACCACCAACACCAACACCACAGCACCACCACCACCCACACACACACATACAGGAGAAAAACTAATTATTATACACTGTAATCCCTCATCAAAATGCTCGTTTGAGAAATAATTAAAAATAAATTTGACCCCCTGTTACCCTCCCCCACCACCTACCTCCTCCGACCCCCAGGAAAGACGTCTTAAATATTGTTTTAAATAATAAATCAATTGACATGCATTGTTTAGTGTATTTGACCTTTTGACCCCCTGAGGGCCCCTGGGTGCGGAGCGATCATCATAATGTTTCATTTGAGACATATTTACCTTTAATATCTCAATAATAACAATCAATAAATCAAAACAAATTTCATTCTGAACGAGACAAATATCTTCAATAACTGTTAATTTAAAACAAGAGGCCCAAGAGGGCTTGTGGGCGCTCTACTGGCTAACATGGCTCTTATAACATCAACGAAGCGAGTGACTGAATTTTACGGGTTTTTTGAAAGTTTTGGGCAACATACACTAAACCAAATTGCTAAGTATCTACCTAAGAATATGTCAATAATATTCTCATTGTTTTGTGTATTTTGAGCTTGATTAGAGATACGATTAAACTGCAAAATAACAAGTGTAAATCGTCTGCTCTGATTGCATGAACATATTTTAAAACTTTTAAATCAATGTGTTTTCTTAGAAATAAGTTATAACACTTATACAACTGGGTATATAGGATTTTATTAAGTACTTCGAATTAGTGAAGCTTTCGATGTTCCTAATTCTAAAATATGCCAGTTAGAATTAGTTTGACATCATGTTTTACTAGCATTACCACTACAAATGCGTTTCCAAAAGAAATTTTCGAAATATTTAATGTTAACGCTGAATTACAGTTACTTGAATTTCAAACAATATTCAATTTAAAGGGTTATCCATATTTCATTTTTTTATAGACGGAAAATCTCCGATAAATGGGTCAAATTTTTATGTTTTTTTCTATTATTTCATACCAATATTAAGAATTGTATATCTTTAAGCGATCTTTGACTCATGTTATGTGTTTTATCAGCACATTTCATGTTTTCATATAAAGGGAGGGTAACTCTCAAAAGATGTAACAATTTAAACAAAAAATAAATGTTTTACAAACTATGGGTCAAAACAAAATACTTATTATATATCTATTCTAAAATATATTTAAAATAAGAAAATTAGTTAAGATACAAAAGTTGATACTTAGACATTTTGTTTAGTGTATAGCATGTTAAACCAAATCAATGGCCATACCTAAAAAATCTGGTAAAATTTGATAAAGATCAGATGAAAAAATGATGGCCCTATCGTATTAACGAGGCAAAATATAGCATTTTTAACGAAATCAAGGGCCATAACTCCGCTGTTACTGATCCGATCTATATTGGGTTTAACAATCTCGGAAAGCTTGGTAAAGATCGAATGAAAAATGAAGACCCTATCATCTTAACGAGGTAAAACATAGCATTTTTAACTAAGTCATAGGCCATAATTCCGCTGTTACTGGTCCTAACTGGCTGGTTTTCGAACTTGTCTGAGCTTTCATTGACATTAACAATCTGGTACAGTTTGGTAAAGATCGGATGAAAAATGAAGGCCATATTGTCTTAACGAGGCAAAATATAGCATTTTTAGCCAAAACTCCGCTGTTACTGGTCCGATCTGAGTGGTTTTCGAACTTGGCCAATAGAACTAATAAAAAACAAAAGGCCCAAGAGGGTCTGTATCGCTCTACTGGCTACACCTGGGGCGGGGGCAAATTTGACCCCAGGTTCACCATTTGAACAAACTTGGTAGCGGATCCAAAACCTGATAATAAATAATAAAAAAAAAATATATTAAACCTTTATCTCTTGTAGTTTCAGAGAAGATTTTTGAAGCTCTTCCCTTTAACTCTATGTAAAACTAATCCAACAAGGGTCTCTAAGCTCCCAATTAAAGAAAGACGAACCAAAGTTTCCTTTTAAAAAAACAACAAAAAAAACAAACTTTTTTTTTTAAAAAAGGAACCCATCAACAAAGGTTTCATATGAAAAAAAATATATGCCTCCAGTGAGATTTGAACTCCGATAAAAACACTTATATCTCGGGTTAGAATTCCCTATCTGAACCGGATACCCATGAAATATTCTTATAATCTTATCAAAGACTTTGCTATATGTTATCGTGCAAAAAACGTGAATACTATTGAGAGACAATTACAACAATGTCTCAATAAACTTCAGACCTGGTCTGATGAAAATGGTTTAATCAGATCTAAGCTGGACTACGGCTCAATAGTATATGGATCGACTTGCAGATGCTCGATCCTATACATAACCAAGGATTACGACTCGCCTTAGGAGCCTTTCGTACATCACCAGCCGAAAGTCTATATGTTGAAGCTAATGAACCATCACTGTCTCATAGACGGGACATATTAGCCCTTCAGTATACCATTAAATTACGATCTAACTCTTCAAATCCAACTTTCGATACTGTTTTTAATCCTAATTATGAACTTTTTTTTGATCGAAAACCGAAGGCCATTCGGCCATTTGGTCTTCGTATTAAACCAAAATTAAGAGTCACTGAAATCGACCTAAATTTGATTGCCAAGTACAAAGTACCACAAATTCCACCGTGGACTTTGGAAACACCAACAATTATTTTTGATCTTTGTAATAATAACAAATCCATTACAGATCCTACTATCTTTCAAAGCAAAGTTAATGAAATTAAATCGAAATACAGTAAATTTCAACATATATACACAGATGGGGACAATGTAGCTGCAGCAGCTGTTGTCCACAAACATACCATAAAGAGCCGCCTGCCTGACAAGCCTCTATCTTCTCAGCTGAACTTAAGGAACTTGCCTTAAGTTTTATTCAGGAATCTGATGATGACCATTTCGTAATATTTTCTGATTCCCTTTCATCTCTTCAAGCACTGGGTAATATGAAACATGATAATCCAGTTATAATAATCCAAAAGTACAATTCTCTTATAGTTGATAATGTTATTATTTTCTGCTGGCTTCCTAGCCATGTAGGAATACGTGGTAATGAAAGAGCTGATAGTGCTGCTAAGGCAGCATTAGGTTTACATATATATAATACCAAATTACCTTATACTGATTTTAAAAGTTGTATCAACACATATATTCGTAACTCTTGGCAAACCGCTTGGGACTTGTCGGTGAACAATAAACTCCATTCCATTAAACCGTTACTCGCAGAATGGCGTCCTTCTAGTAGACACATTCATATTTATTACAAGGTGAGCAGTTTCCAGAATGTATACCCTGTTTTGCACCGTTAACGGTCAAACATATCTTGTTGGAATGTGTAGATTTTGATCCTATGCGACAAAGATACTACACGGTTAATACTTTGAAAGAGTTATTTGATACTATAGATTTTAGTCTTGTTTTAGATTTCCTTAAAGAAATCAGACTTTATAAATCAATATAATTTTTTCCTATATATATTAACTTGTTTTCAAGCCCGTTGGCGGGCATCTGTTGATTTACATATATACATAATTTATATTGCTACCATATCATCCCTTATTTGTATATAGTTTTACATTATTTTTATTTACTACTTCATTCTTTCATCAGTTTTTGCGCACAATATGACCTATTTATGTGTTGACGTGCCGTAAAACACCATTCATTCATTCATTCATATTGGCTTCATGTACGTATTGAACACATTTAATTCAGAAGTTTATGTTGGGTTTGATGTACGAATTGAAAACATTATCTTCTGCAAGCTCATATTGGGTTGATGAAGAAAATTAAAAACGTTATCGTCTGCAAGCTCATTTTGAGTTGATATGCAATCTGAACACATTATCGTCTGCAATCTCATATTGAATTGATGAAGGAATTGAAAACATTATCGTCTGCAAACTCATTTTGAGTTGATATGCAATCTGAACACATTATCGTCTGCAATCTCATATTGAATTGATGAAGGAATTGAAAACATTATCGTCTGCAAACTCATTTTGAGCTGATGTGCAAACTGAACACATTATCGTCTGCAAATTCATATTGAATTGATGAAGGAATTGAAAACATTATCGTCTGCAAACTCATTCGCAATATAACCTATACTATACACATTCTCATATTGGGTTGATCGCATTATACACACTAGTTAACGAGCCCATATTTGGTTGGTAATGCACACTATACGCATTATTTGCTTCTATTAAGCTGATGGGCGCATTATACACATTCGTTTCTGCAAGCTCATGCACAACAGGAAGAGTATGAGGTAGTTTATACATTTCTATGACACGACCGTTATCGCCAATTTTTTTTTTTTTTTACAAATCATTCAGTTGGAAGCAGCTATCCCGCCAACAACAGCCAAATGTTACATCATATGTACACCGTTTCTAAACATATTAACGACAAGGTATATATATATAACTGACATTTTAGAGAATCCAAACTCTATAGACACCCTATAAACGGCCTTAAACAGCCAGACCAAAGCCCAAAACTGGAGCGTTGAATTGAGTTACCAACTCCTAATTCATTTCACGCATATTTAAGAACACATGAATAAAACTATACTTTTAATCGGCACATATAAATTGTATGACCTGAACATCTGGATAAGGTTTGGATAAACGATTTTGTAGTGACATTTTGCTGATATTTGGTGGGTTAGTGCCTTTAAGATGAATTAATTTATCGACATTATATTTAATTCAATGCAACTGGAAGTGATCCATTACTTATTTTGAAACGATCTAACTAAGTTTATGCTTTATGAAATAATCCGGGGTGAAAGTTCAAACCATCTAATCCAACTGGGAACGATAAAATGCGATGCCAAACAGTCAACTGGAAAATATGAATCAACGCAAGACAACGTGAAACAATTTAAAAGTAACCAAATCAATTCCACCGATACATGAAACAGTCAATTCACCGATACGTGAAACAGTCAATTCACCGACACGTGAAACAGACAATTCACCGATACGTAAAATAGTAAATTCACCGATACGTGAAACAGTCAATTCACCGATACGTGAAACAATCTATATAGGAATCTGAATTAATACACAACCAAAGCACCCAGTAAATGGACACACGGCAATCTTTATATTTTAAAACCTCACGGCATCCCGTTAGTTTTCCTACTTAGCTTTCATTTGTTCAATTATTAATACTAATTATTAGATTAGTCCAAAGCAAATTACTGACTCTATATTATATTGCACCACTAATATAGTAAAATAAATTGGTAGAATAACGAAGACAATAGAATCTCAGATTTGCATTTAAATATACGCATGCAGTTTTAAAGTCAAAATGGTACAGTACTAATAAACCGAGACGCACATTTAACGCTTGATATAAAACTCACGTATGCCGTGAGTCCCTTTAATGATAAGTTAACAAATCGGTGCATATCAGTGTTCATGGTGAACATTCTGTATTCCAGAACTTACCATAGTTTTATAACGATGCTATTTAACCACGGACAGATGTTTATTTAGACAAGTTTTTATCTTACAAACACCATAGGTCACATTGACCTGAAAGAGGTATCATAAATAAAACCTACCGACCTGACCTGGCCGACCTGGCCAATATATGCAGGAAGTTTACTTGAAAGATCAAAGGCAAAACAGTGGTAATTATATACCCAATTTATTGGGTTCCATGCAGCGTTCAGAAAATAATGCTATCACACTGACTTATTAACCCAGCATTCATTTGTAAAGCATTCAATAATTACCCAACTATATTATGTTGAATATATTTAACAAATGATTCACAAAACAATTAAGCACTTTACCACGTTTTAAAGGGACGTACGTTTAAGCTTGACGAGTGTTGCGGATTAAACATAAGGTACAACAAAAGGAAAAGTTGAGAAAAATCCGCATAGCGAGGCATATACTCCCGTCGTGCATAGCGAGGCATATACGCCCGTCGTGCATCGTGCATACCGATGCATATACGCCCGTCGTGCATAGCGAGGCATATACGACCGTCGTGCATACCGAGGCATATACGACCGTCGTGCATACCGAGGCATATCTCTTGTAGTTTCAGAGAAGAAGATTCTTGAAGTTCTTCCCTAAAACTGATCCAACAAGGGCCCTAAGCTCCCAATTAAAGAAACATTGAACCCATGAACCAAGGTTTCTTATAAGGCCACACTTAAAGATGTATTAGTTTCTGTCTATCTGTATATACGGCTATACTCCCCTCGCGGGTATTTTAAGCAGGAAAAAGTGCGTTTGTCGGTGAGAATAGTGAGAAAAGTTAAAAGTAGATAGATAAGACTTATCTAAGTGAAAAAGTGAAGTAAAGAAGTGTTAATAGAAGAAATAAAAAAGAGTTTAAAAACAACAACTTCCGGATCTCAATGATGACACACCTATCAGGGATTCATTTTGAATGCGTGATATCACCTATTGATTGGGTGATATCATCTATTCGAATCAGTGATATCACTGATTCGAATCAGTGATATCACTTATTCAAAACGGATGGGGGATATCACCAATTTGAATAGGTGATATCACTGATTCGAATAGGTGATATCACCCATTCAATAGGTGATATCACCCATTCATTTTGAATGAGTGATATTACCTATTCGAATCAGTGATATCACCGATTACCAACTCAGAAATAAACTCTATATAAATGACGGATCTCATCCAGGGTCCACGTAACTAAATAGACAGACCTTCAAAATCGTCGTCTGTTGCAACATTTGGCAGGTTGTTTCGTCATCGGCATATAATGGCCGGCTTTCATGTTATGGTCGCATCAGCTCTTGCAGCAAGTGATGCGGACATGTCCCCCCTCCTCCACACTATAGAAGGGGTATACACTCTTCCAAACCTACCTCTACAGGGGTCGATCGAGAAGATGTGGTACTGCTGTCCCCACCCCCAACCTACCACCCCACCACCACCCAACCTCGCAAAATATAATTACATTTTCTATGCCTTGTCTATTATTTGATACAGTAATTCAAGTTGTAAATAAACACACCCTTCACCAGTTACACTGAGAAACACAGGTGACAGTTATTATTTAATTATTACAACTAACCGTTAGCAATACCATATAATACCAGTGACGTATAACGTTCTCCGTGATAATACTCTTGGGGGGAAGTCTGTATTTTTCTTGTTGTAAAAACGAATAGGTGATATCACTGATTCAAAATGAAAGGGTGATATCACCTATTGAATGGGTGATATCACCTATTCAAATAGGTGATATCACCCATTCTATAGATATCACCCTTTCGTTTTAAATCGGTGATATCACCGATTCGAATTTAAATTTGAATCAGTGATATCACCTATTTGAATCAGTGATATCACACATTCAAATAAGTGATATCACTGAATTGTATTGTATTAAAAGCAATACGGCGCCTCATATATTCGAGTTGTGGTCTAACGAGAGTGGTATATGCAAGTTCGCGTACTTTTTCGTGTTTTGTGGGTATGTTTCTTTTTAGGAAGCCTAAAGTTCTGTTTGCTGTTGTTGTGATGCGATTAATATGTGTGTTCGAGGATAAATCATGACATATGTCCACGCCTAGATATTTTGCATCCGATAGCGCTTCTAGTGTTTGACATGCAGTTTATATTGGCGTTTTAGGGAGTTTTTATTTCTGGTTATATGGAGAACTTGACATTTACTGGGATTGAATTCCATGTCCCACTTGGACTCCCATTTCTCAAGAAGAAGAAGATCAGATTGTAGAGTTCGACAGTCAGACGGGTTATTTATAGTGATGTAGACTGCGGTGTCATCTGCAAATAATCTCACCTGTGAGGCTATAGAGTCAGGGAGGTCATTTATGTAAAGAAGAAAGAGAAGGGGTCCGAGAACAAAGCCTTGGGACACACCAGATGTTACAGGTACCTCAGAAGAATATACCCTTCTAGAACAACAGTTTGAGATCTACCAATGAGAAAGGAGTGAATCCACTTAGTAACAGCGGGTGAGGCACCATGTTCATGAAGTTTAAAGAGAAGTTTAAGATGACTGACCTTGTCAAAGGCTTTACTAAAATCCAAGAGAATTAAGTCAGTTTGCTTAGAGAGAGATTTCTAGTGTGTTCATCCACTAGACCGAGGAGCTGGGTTTCGCAGGAACGCCTTTCTCGGAAGCCGTGTTGAAGAACATAGAGTATATTATGCTGTTTGAAATGAGAAGACAGGTTAGAAGCAACAATATGTTCAAGAAGCTTACATAGAATGCAAGTTAGGGAAATAGGTCTGTAATTTGCTGGGTCGCTTGTATCACCATTTATGTACGAAGGAGCTACATTCGCTTTCTTCCAACGAGAAGGTAGTTCGCCACTTGAGATTTTGAAAAATAATTTGGACAATATCTGCAATTTCATTTGAGAGTTCTTTAAGGAGGAGAGGTTTAATGGTATCTGGTCCTGCTGCTTTGTTTGTTCTAAGGTTTGTAAGTAGTTTGTGAACTCCATTTTTACTGATTGTTATGTCTGGCATCTGTGGATATTTAGTTTTGTTGAGTGCATTTAGACAAGAGTGTCCTAGTCTGAGGGGTGACATGTGAGAGAATACCGATTGAAATGTCTATTGAGTATGTTTGCTTTATCTGTGTTGTTAGATTTGAGGTTTTGTGTAAGTTGATCCTTGAGTGGTGCAATGCCGTGTGAGTCTTGTCTGGACTTTTTAATGAGGCTATAAAGTTGCTTGGTTGAAAATTTAGAAGATTCCGTTTTGTCCTGTTGTTGTTGCTGTATGTTTAGGATGTTTTCAATGTAGTTTGTGTGTGCTGTTTTGATTTTGTGTTTGATGTTTAATTTTATTTAGTTTTGTTCTGTCTCTGCTGTTTGATTGTTTATATTTTTAAAATAGGTGATCTCTTTTCCTGATTAACCTTTTAATTTCCTGTGTTAGCCAAGGCAATGATAATTTAGTCCCTAGTTTCTTAGTGGGTACACATTTTGAAATACCTAACTGAAGAGAATCTTTAAATTTATTCCACAAAAGTTCAACAGGTGTTGCTTCGTAATTAAGTAGAATGTTTCCCTTAGCTTCTGTTATAAATTGTCTGAATCCTTCCCAATTTGCTTTACGATAAAGAGGTATGTTTCTTGGTTTTTGTCTGTTTATGTTAGGTTTAAGGTTTGCTGTTGCGAGAATGACGTTGTTATCTGCTACGCCTGCATGTATTTCTGCATTGTTTATGAATGTCTCATTTGATGTGAGGAATAAGTCCAGAATGTTGTCAAGTCGAGTGTTTTGGGTTACCATCTGTATAAGGTTGTGATCATCCAAAATGTTTGTAAAGCTTTGGTAGAGTTGGTGAAATCCACATGATGTTATACTGATCTTAACCCATATAATTTCACAATTTGTAGTCAGTTGTTTCTGTTCTGTTGCAATTAAACATTTTTTTTACTAGAATGAATACACCACCACCTCTGCTACTGCCTCTATCCTTTCTAAATGGTGTGTACCCAAGTGAATTTGGAAAATATTCACTGTTTATATGGTCTTAAGTAAGCCATGACTCGTTGGCCCAAACCGACCGTAGATTTTTCAGATGGGTAGGTATGTAGGAAAAAATATTTTTCTTCCATGTACTAGTAGGTCAGATTCGTTTGAGATGCTGTTTAAAAAAATGTAACTGCTTGTTTGGACTTAAAACACTACTTTTTAGTATATTGGGTGTGTATTGCAGTGTTGAAAATCTTAGACTTAAACAATTGGCAAATCAAATTAATAAAGATGTAGAGAAAAAACAGGTGTGATTTTTTCATTGTCAAAGTTTTACCAGTTAGGGAAATGAGAAGGCGATGTTAAAAAAAATAAAATCATTTTTTTAAATCATATTTTTACTGAAAAAAGGTTTGGAGTAGGGCCGACTTTTTTTACCAGTCGCGTTCGGGCAAACACTCATACATTTTTACCTCCAGTGATATTTGAACCCACGACCTGCATATAATTCAAGCGGACATTTAACAATTTAAGGGTAATAATTCCGGCGTTAGTAGGACGATTCCAAAATAAATTTGCTGCGTCACATCCCACTATTGGGAAAAACATTATAATCAAGTTTAAAGAAAATTAAACACGCGGTTATCAAGATACGGCTATGGACGGACAGAATTAAGCAATTTTTATTAGTTAAAGAGCAATAACTCCGGCGTTACTAGGGCGATTCTGGAAAAAAACGTTTGTGTATAATGGGCCATAACTCTGTCAAAAATCATTCAACCGGAACATGGCGATGACACGAGCAAACAAGGCTTGGTCCTGATCACCCCTGTCATGTTTCGCGGAAATCTGGTCAGAGGTTCAGGAGAACTAGTCTGTACAAAGTTTGCGTATTAAAACCTAAAGGCCATAGCTCAGCCAAACTATCATTCAACCGGAACACGGTGATGACATGCTCAACTAAGCTTGATACTGATCGTCCTCGCCAAGATTCGTTGAAATCATACCGCCATAGGTGTGTGAGGGAAGAAGTGTACGTTATGAAAGGCTAGTAGTTATTTAATGTTTATTTTGACCTGTATGGCTTTTGGTATCTGAGAAACTAAGTTAATAAAAAACTTGAATGTAAAACCAGTGTAAATTAACAAAGTGCCAAAGTTAGGTCAAGGTAATTGACATTGACCCAGTTTTCATTGGAACGTATGTAGTTATCAACATTTGTAAAGTTTGAAAGCTTTAAGGCATCTGGTGTTGGAGAAATGTACTTAACAAAAAAAATCTTGAATGAACAACTTGATGTAAATTAACAAAGTGTAAAAAGTTGGTTAATGTCACTTATATTGACCTGCTTTGGGTAGAAATATATTGCTGTCATACAGATGTGTGTATGCAGTTTGGAAACTGTATGGCTTTTGTTATCTGAGAAGCTGAGCTAATAAAAAAACTTGAATGAAAAGGTTTTGATATAAATTAGCAAATTGTAAAAATTAGGTCATGGTCGTTTATATTGACCTGATTTGGGTAGGAATATATTGCTGCCATATACATGTAATTGTATATGGAGTTGGAAAACTGTACGGCTTTTGGTATCTGAGAAATTGACTTAATAATAAACTTGAATGTAAAAATGGTACGTACGGACGTACAGATGTACGGACCTGACGTACGTCCGGACGGACAAGGGTAACACTATATGCCCACATCACTTTCATGCGGGGCATAAAAATAAAATATATGCCTATAGTGAGATTTGAACCCACGACCCCTTGTCCGAGCTTTCATTGATCTGTTAAAGTTTGGTAAAGATCACATGAAAAACGAAGGTCATATTGTCCTAACAAGGCAAAATACAGTATTTTTTAACTAAATCAAGGGCCATAACTCTGGTGTTACTGGTCCGAGCTTTCAACGATATTAAAAATCTGGTAAAGTTTGGTAAAGATCGGATGAAAAATAAAGGCCCTATCGTCTTAACGAGGCAACATACAGCATTTTTAACTGAATCAAGGGCTATAACTCCGCTGTTACTGATCCAATCTGGCTGTTCTTCGAACTTGTCTGAGCTTTCATTGATATTAACAATCTGGTAAAGTTTGGTAAAGATCCGAGGGAAAATGAAGTCCCTATCGTCTTAACGAGGCAAAAGTTAACGACGGACGGACGACTCGCGGCATTCCCATAAGCTCTGGTAGTCGAATGCCATAAGAGCTAAAATGAAGGCCCTATTGCGTTGAGGCAAAATATAGCATTTTTAACTAAATCAAGGACCATAATTCCGGTGTTACTGGTCCGATCAGGCTGTTTTTCGAACTTGTCCAACCTTTCAATAATATCAACTATCTGGTAAATTTGGTAAAGATCTGATGGAAAATGAATGTTCTATGGTCGAGGCAAAATATAGCTTTTTAAATCAAGGGCCATAACTCGATGCTTACTGGTTTTCTGGTTTTCAAACTTTTCCGAGCTTTCACCAATATTAACAATTTAGTAAAGTTTGGTAAAGATCGGATTAAAAATGAAGGCCCTATCACCTTAACGAGGCAAAATATAGGATTTTTATCTAAATCAAGGGCCATAACTCCTCTGTTAATGGTCCAATCTTGCTATTTTTCGAACTTGTCCGAGCTTTCGTTGATATAATTGAATTGACTGAATTGGATTTTATAGTCGCGACCAACAGCTAAGGTCATATGGCGACTTTCCAGCTTCCATTGGTGGAGGAAGACCCCAGGTGCCCCTCCGGGCCATTTTCGTGCACGGGCGGGCACCTGGGTAGAACCACCGACGTTCCGCAAGCCAGCTGGATAGCTTCCTCACATAAAAGATTCCTAGGCCCCTGAGGGATCGAACCTACAGCGGTGAGGGGCAAGTGATTTGCAGTCAGAGATGTTAACCACTCGGCCACGGACGCCCCTTCGTTGATATAACAATCTGGTAAAGTTTGGTAAAGATCCGATGGAAAATGAATCCCTATCGTCTTAACGAGGCAACAGTTAACGACGGATGGACGACTTGTCATCCCATAAGCTCTGCTAATCGAAGGCCAGTAGAGCTAAAAATGAAGGCCATATTGGGTTGAGGCCAAATATAGCAATTTTAACAATCAAGGGCCATAGCTCCGGTAACTGGTCCGAAATGGTTGGTTTTCAAACTCGTCCGAGCTTTCATTTATATCAATTGAATTGAATTGGGGTTTTAAGGCGCACCAACACATGGAAGGTTATATGGCGCCTAACAGGAATGAACATGCCAGGCTCATCCTCCATGTACATCGAAATAAAATATGGAGAATGGGCCTGGAAACTTCTCACCCTGAACTGCAGAGTTGCTGCAAATTCTATTGTAGACACTCCATCTACGCTGGAGCCACGTTATAGTTTTCCTTCCACTGCTCTAGTGATATGAGCGAGATGGCACCTGCAACAATGCAGGGGTCATGAAGAAGACCTTTAATGAGCATGAATAAAAAATGATAAAATGAACATGAATTTGGGGGTGGGGTCCTACCCCTCCTCTGCCTTCCCCTACAATGAGATCTGCAGTGGCCCTATTCTTTGCCCCATAACCAAATGGGGCCCCCGTAACAGGGCAACAATCTGGAAAAATTTGTAAAAGATCGAATGAAAAATGAAGTCCCTATCATGTTAACGAGGCCAAATTATATACTTAAAAAATCTAAGGGCCATAACTCGTGTGTAAATGGTCCGATCTGGCTAGTTTTCAAACTCATCCGATAGTTTATTGATATCAACAAGCTGGTAAAGTTTAAAAAAGATCGGGTGAAAAATGAAGGCCCTATCGCGTTTACCAAAATATAGCAATGTTAACTAAATCAAGGGCCATAATTCCAGTGTTACTGGTCCGAACTGGCTGGTTTTCAAACTCGTTTGAGCATTCATTGTTATGCTTTAATTCGCTCTGTTCAAACAAACATAAAAAACATTTATGATCTATTCTGCGAAATAATTTAAAAAAAACTCAGGTTTTCAAATTATACCAATAAATGTTAATTCGCACAGGCAAACATTTATTCGATTTATTAACAACATAATTCAATGGCGATGATTCCGGTTCCTGCTCCTTGAATATTGGAGATCCTGTCCAATGTACCTTATAACATATGAATTGAACACAGAGCTATAAAGCTCTCACTAAGAGATAGAAGTTGAAACACTGCGCATTTAAACACTGTAGCTCTTGTTTTTACTGTTTAGTGTCCGGAACTCATCACAGCCTATGTCCATCCTTCTTAGAACGGTACTACAAAAGAACTAAAAGTAACAATTGTTAATAACAATTCTTTGAATAATCTCACTGTACTATATCGCACTGTTATTACATAATTCATGATACAGAATAATATGGTTTTACTTGAAATATATTTTTCCGCTGTACTTCAGCCATATTTAACCCGTCGGTGCCGTTAAGCATTGTCTATGGTAATACTGCGATTATTGTAACGTTATATTAAAGTTCTTATTGACGTAGATGGGTGGGTGGGTGGGAAAAGCGACTTTACTGTTTGCCTGTCTGATTCAAATGACAGAAAAAACTTTTCTGCTCAGTACACGTCAGCGTATACTCGCTTTGCACGTGCAAACGAGTATATAGCGCCCTCTAGGAACCGGTTGAAACCTGTATGAACAGGTTCATTGTAACTCGTCGAACTTTAAATTATTAAAGAGACATTTTCATAAATTATTATATCAACACTCTGGTAAAGTTTGAAAAAGATCAGATGAAAAATGAAGGCCCTATTGTATTAAGGAGGCAAAAGTTAACGGACGATGGACAGATCAGAGAGTTATGGGCCTTTATCAGATGTATTCAGTGGATAATGATGAACATTTGTACAAGGTTTCATTGTTGTAGACCTAATAGTTTGAAAGTTATTAGCCACAATCACTAATGTAAAAGACAAGGTTAAAGACACTAATCCGCCAAATAACGGCAAAATTACATTTCTAAATCGTTTCCAGGTGTTCAGGTCACAAAATAATGTATAATAAATTATGTGCCGATAAAAAATATTTATTCACCTGTACTTAAAATATCCGATACTGAATGAGTACAATTGAATTACGAGTTGGTATCGCTTAATTCGACGCTCCAGTTTTGGGGTTTGATCTGGCTGGTTAAAGCCGTTTATATTGTGTCTACAGTCTGGATTCTCAGAATATGTAAGTTATATATATATACCTTATTGTCAGTAAGTTAAGACGATGTACATCTGTTGTAAGATTTGCTTGTTGATGGCGGTATAGGGACTGTAAGTTCCAGGTCAAACCTTTTTCAAAGGAAATAATTTAAAAACATGAATCAGAGAGTTAAGGGCTTTTTGTTAGATGTATTCATTGGATCATGCTGAATATGTGTACAAGGTTTCATTGGTGTAGACTTACACTTGTAAAAGGCAAGGTTAAGTTCCAGGTTCAACGGTCAAACACATCTTGCTGGAATGTGTAGACTTTGATCCTATGCGTCAAAGGTACTACAATGTTAATACTATCACCGAGTTATTTAATACTATAGATTTTAGTCTAGTTTTAGATTTCCTGAAGGAAGTCCGACTATATAAATCATTGTAATATGTTCTTTTATATATTTACTTCTTTATATACCCATTTTCGGGCATTTGTTGATTTACATATATAGTTTATATTACTACCGTATCATCCCTTACTTGTAAATAGTTTTATCTTTATATATTTACATTAATTTTTAATTAATCCTTCATTTCTTCATCGTTCATTGCGCACAATATGACCTATTTATGTGTCGACGTGCCTTAAAACACCATTCATTCATTCATTCAACCTTTTTCAAGAAGATATAATTTTTAAAAAAATCAATCAGAGATGTATTCGTTTGATTAGGCTTAACATGTGAACAAGGTTTCATTCTCAACTTATCATATGGCTGCGTAGCACCCAGCAAACATATCGGTAAAGAGAAAATATAATATGTATTAGTAGTTTTTGAGTTTTGCTCCCTCTATCATTGTGAAGTTTCATTGCAGTCCCATTAGTAGGAAAATAATGTTCATACAATTATATCTTAAGTAGGGCTTCTGTTTTCCAACGACTTTTTTATCTGAAGGTTGCTCCAACTTTCAAATAAAAAAGTTGGTGGAAAACAGAAGCCCTACTGAAGATATTGTGTAAACAAGCAGAAATTTCCTTAGAGATAATCAAGGGCAATAACTCTTTAAGGCACGCACCAATGGTGCTCATTCATAGTCAAACCTTAAAGTCCCTATCCCGCCATCAACAGGAAACTTATACAACATGTGTACATGATTTCTATACCTACAGACGACGAGTTATATATATATATATATATACCTTAAATCCGAACTCTATAGACACAGTATATATTAACGGCTTTATCCAGCCAAGCCAAACCCAAAAACTCGATCCTCATAATATATATTCAATCTCGGGTATTTTAAGTACCCGTGAATAAGCCTACACTTTTAATCGGCACATAAACATTATTTTATGACCTGAACTCCTGGACTGGATTTGGATAAACGATTCTGAAGTGTAATTTTGCCGTAACGGGGCGGGTTTGTGCCTTTAATGAATCATAGCATTGTCAAATTTCGTGAAAATCGTAAACCATTTACTAAAGTTAACAGAAGACAATTGGACAATGAACCATCGCGCATTTATAAGCTTGTCTGATCTTTGACCAGTAGAGCTAATAAAATCATGAGCTAAACTATCAATTGCCTTTTGAAAGTCATGCATATCCTGGCATGTTTTCTTCATTCTAGAGTGAATTATGCTGAAGTTAATGTTATATAATATCTAGTTATTATTATCTCTCCTGTATACAGATTTATCTAACATTTAAAAAAAAGTATTTTCTGTATTTAAGTATATGTTAAAAGTTTTGTCAAATGGTTTACAGAGAATTTTGCTATTCGATTTGCAGAGTTTTATTGTTTGATTTGCAGAGAGTTTTACAGTGGACATTCAATTAATTTATTTAATTGGTATTAATTTTATTATTATTTCAGGGTGAGATTATCGGAGATCTTGGATTTTTCAAAGCATGAATTAAAGGGACAAACAATAATTTTGGAAGTGTTTACCAAGATCGAAAAAATTATCTCGATTTATTTATCCATTATCATTTTGATTTGTAACCTGCATGCATATAATTAAAATTTTAAGTGTTTTTTTCATCTTTTTCTACCATAGGTTTAAAAATATAATTGTTGGTGAATTATTATCAACAATTAAAAATATGCCAACACAATTTGCTTTATAGTAGCCTTATAATTAGTAATAATGATTGAACAAATGCAAGTTATATAGAAAAACTAAGTGGACAAGGTGAGTTTTTAAACATTTAATGTTGCTGTGTGTCCCTTTAAGTTGAGATATGCTTATGTTAGCTGGTTAGTGCAATTAAATAAATGGTTAATTATATTATTAATAAAAAAAAAATGTTTTAATATTACATTTCTTGCATTTTTCCAGATAGAACCACTGCTGTAGCAGAACCATTTCTATCAGGAGAGAACAAAGATGGCGACTAACGATACAACAGAAGGCAAATACTGGCACGAAATAACGGAACCACAATTAGTGGTGATCAAGGCGTTCACAATCACCACGACTATTTTAGGTACGATCGGAAACTCATTGACAATCTTCGCAATTCTGAAAGGAAAGCTTTACCAGAATGCATCCTTCATTTTCATACTCAATCTGAGCATCTGCAACTGGCTTCACTGTATACTGTTCCATCCATTATTGGCAGTACAAGCGTTCCATGGAATATGGACAAATAATACAGCATTGTGCAACACCTATTCATTTGGATTATTTAGTCTAATGGGGACGGAACTGTGGGGGTATGTGTGTATAACGTTGAACAGATACTTCTGCGTCGTTCACCACCATCTCTACCCCAGGATTTACAAAGATACAAGGATAACAGTGACACAGCTGGTCTTCTGTTCGCTGTTTTATCCAATATTGTTTATTCTCCCACTGACTGGAGTATGGGGGCATTTTAAGTATGTGCCCCAAAAGCTTCTGTGTCATCCCTTTGAAGATTATGACTGCAAAGGTTTCTGTCTGTTTGTCTACTTATTTGCAGTTTTGTCGACAGTTCCAGTAATACTCTTCTGCTATTCGGCAATTATATACACTTACATCAAAAGTCAAAAAAAAGTTGGACTTAGTCGTGAAGTTTCTAGATCTCTCAATACGGATGTAATGACTCAAGTGAAGTATGACAGTGAGCGGCAGAGATCATTATCAGAACTGAGAATGGCTTTCACAATTTTGTCAGTTACTGTGATGTTTGCATGCTGCCGTCTGCCGTTTATGATCTTGTACCTGTATGACCCCTCGATGTCCAAGGTCAACCCGCTTGTGCATACTTTTATTATATTTTTTGGATCAAATTCGGACTGGATCAACCCGATAATTTACGCATTTACAAATAAACAAATATCCAGCTCATTAATGAAAATATTCCATTCATGGAAACAGGTACTGGTAGTTCAAAACCAAATGACATAATCAGCATTGCTTTCAGTGATCAACACAATCTGTCCAACCTTTAACCATGTCAAATGATGTAAAAGCCCATTTAGTCTGAACACCAGCTTTATCTTGCCGATGCTATGGGATCTTTTACACATCTGATATGCTCAAATATTAAATTTAAAGAAACTAACCTGCCAAATAACAGCAAAATTACACTGCAAAACCATTTATCAAAACTCTTATCCAGGTGTTTAGGTCATATAATACTATACATGTGACAATAAAAGTATAAGTTTATTCACAGGTTCTTAAAATACCCGTGACTGAATATGCGTTAAATGAATTAGAAGTTGGTTACTTTTATTATTATACCTCACATAAAACGCCCATGCTAAATCCCCATAGACAACGGTGTAATTTCTTACTATCTCACCTTAGGATGATATTGCAAGGTGATAGTAAAAAATGATCACATGCGCAGCTTTGGTGCACAGTTTCGGTGATGGCTTCGCCTCGGGCAATAATCAGTATCCGAGGGGTTAACACTCTTACCATCACTCTATCATGACTGTGACTCTCGTTTTGGGGTTTGGTCTGGCTGGTTAAAGCCGTTTATATTGTGTCTATAGAGTTTGGAATTGAATTGAATTGGGTTTTAAGGCGCACCAACACATGAAAGGTTATATGGCGCCTAACAGGCATGAACATGCCAGGCTCATCCTCCATGTACATCGAGATAAAATATGGAGAATGGGCCTGGGACCTTCTCACCCTGAACTGCAGAGTTGCTGCAAGTTCTATTGTAGATGCTCCATTTATGCTGGAGCCACATTTATTGCTTTTTTGCCACTGCTCTTAGTGATGTGAGCGAGATGGCACATGAAACAATGCAGGGGTCATGATGAAGACCTTTAATGAGCATGAACAAACAAGAGGCCCAAGAGGGCCTGTGGACGCTCTACTGGCTAACACAACCAATAATAATAATAATAATAATTTCAAAAAAAAAAAAAAAATAAAAAAAAAAATAATTAATTTTTTTTTATATATTTACAAATAATAATTAAAAAAATTAAAAAAAAAAAAAATTAACAAAAACAATTAAAAAAAATTATTAAAAAAATAAAAAATAAAATAAAATTAAATAAAAATATTAAAAAAAAATAACATTATTAAAAAAAAAACATTATTAAAACAAGAGGCCCAAGAGGGCCTGTGGACGCTCTACTGGCTAAAACAGCTCTTATAGATTTAGATAGATATAGCTAGATATAGCTCTCTTCTCCTATAGATTTAACAAAGGAAAATACAATATAGCATTTTTCAACAAATCAAGGCCCATAACTGTGTTATTACTAACAAGATCTAGCTGGCTTTCAAAATTGTCCAAGATTTCATTGATATACCGCGCTTTGCACAACTAGACATCATACTGAGGCTTCCTGCCAAATTTCGTAGAAATCCAACAAGCCGTTTAAGAGGAGTAGCGCCAACAAGAAATTTAAAATAAAAATGTCAAAGGGCCATAACTCAGTCAAAAATCAGCAAACTGGAACAAAAGCATGATATTCACAACTAGACATCTTACCGATGCTTCCTGCCAAGTTTCGTCGTAATTCAACAAGGCATTTAGGATGAGTAGTGCCGACAAGAAATTTTAAAGTAAGTGTCAAGTAATTAAAAAGATAATCAAAAAAAAACAATTCAAATCACTCAAAGAATAAAATAAATAAAATTAAATGAAAAAATTTAAAAAAAAAAAAAAATTTGAAACAATCAAAAAAAAAAAAATAATCAAATTAAAAAACAAAATATTTAAAAAAACAACAAAAAAACTATTACCCCTGGGGCGTGTCCAAATTTGACACCAGGGTCACCATTTGAACTTGGTAGAGGACCATAAGCTAATGCTACATGTAATACATGAGAGCTCTGTGCCATGTGGTTCAAGAGAAGAAGATTTTTTTCAGTTTTTGCCTATACAATCCTAAGTAAAACTGTGACACCCAGGGTGGGGCCAAATGTGACCAATGGGTCACCATTTGAACAAACTTGGTAGAAGACCATAAGCTTATAGCAAATGCAAAATATTAAACCTCTGGCTCTTGCAGTTTCAGAGAAGAAGATGTTTTAAGTTTTTCCCTATACATGTCTATGTAAAACATGTGACCGTTGGGGCGGGGTCAAATGTGACCCGAGGGTCACAATTTGAATAAACTTGGTAAAGGACCATAAGCTTATATCAAAAGCAAAATATCAAACCTCTGGCTCTTGCAGTTCCAGAGAAGAAGATTTTTTTCAGTTTTTCCCTATACAAGCATTTATGTAAAACTGTGACCCCCGGGCAGGAGCCAGATGTGTCCCCAGGGTCACCATTTGAATAAAATTGGTAAAGGACCATAAGCTTATAGCAACTGCAAAATATTAAACCTCTGGCTCTTGCAGTTTCAGAGAAGAAGATGTTTTAAGTTTTTACCTATACATGTCTATGTAAAACATGTGACCCTTGAGGAGGGGCCAAATGTGACCCCAGGGTCACTATTTGAACAAACTTGGTAAAGGTCTGTGCCTTGTGGTTTCAGAGAAGAAGATTTTTTAAGGTTTTTTCCTATATGTCTATATGAAAAACATGCAAAACCTCAATATACAAAATTTGGACCCCAGGGACACGGCCATTTTTGATCCCGGGGACTTTATTTGAACAAATTTGATAGTCTAGGCGTTGGCGATCATTTTAAAAGAAAAACTGTTGAAATCTGTCCAGCGGTTCTGGAGAAGAAGATTTTTTAAGGTTTTGACCATATATGGTAATGGCAGCCATCTTGGATGTAGCGCTGACCTAATTTTAACAAATCTAAAAAGCATTCATCTAAGGATCATCCACGTGAAGTTTGGTCAAAATTAGCCAAGCGGTTTCTGAGGAGAAGTCGTTTGAAGAAAAGTTAACGGACGGACGACGGACGGACGACGGAAGACGGATAACACACCATCCCATAAGCTTTGCTGGCCCTTGGCCAGTAGAGCTAAAAAAAAAAAAAAATAACAAAAATTAAAAAAAATAAATAAAAAAATAAATAATATAAAACAGAAAGTCATAAAATCTGCTAAAGTTTGGCAAAAATCAGATGCAAAATGAAGACCCTATCGTATGACGAGGCAAATTATAGCATTTTTAACAAAATCAAGGGCCATAACTCAACTGTTACTGGTTCGATCTGGTTGGTTTTCGAACTTGACCAAGCTTTCATAGACATTAACAATCTGATTTGGTAAAGATCGGATGAAAAATCTTAACGAGGCAAAATATATAATTTTGAACTAAATCAAGGGCCATAACTCCGCTGTTACTGGTCCGATATGAATGGTTTTCGAACTTGTCCGAGGTTTCATTGATATAAACAATCTGATAAAGTTTGGTAAAGATCGGATGAACAATGAAGCCCCTATCGTCTTAACGAGGCAAAATATAGCATTTTTAACTAAATCAAGGGCCACAACTCCGCTGTTACTGGTCCAATATGGCTGGTTTTCGAACTTGTTCGAGCTTTCAACGACATTAACAATCTGATAAAGTTTGGTAAAGATCGATTGAAAAATGAAGCCCCTATCGTCTTAACGAGGCAAAATATGGCATTTTTAACTTAATCAAGGGCCATAACTCCGCTTTTACTAATCCGATATGGCTGGTTTTCGAACTTGTCCGAGCTTTCATTGATATTAACAATATGGTAATGTTTAGTAAAGATAGGATGAAAAACAAAGGCCCTATCGTCTTAACGAGGAAAAATATAGCAATATAGCATTTTTAACTAAATCAAGGACCATAACTCCGCTGTTACTGGTCCGATCTGGCTGGTTTTCAAACTTGTCCAAGCTTTTATTAATATTAACAATGTGGTAAAGTTTGGTAAAGATAGGATGAAAAATGAAGGCCCTATCGTCTTAACGAGGCAAAATACAGCAGTATAGCATTTTTAACTAAATCAAGGGCCATAACTCCGCTGTTACTTGTCCGATCTGGCTGGTTTTCAAACTCATTCAAGCTTTCATCGATATTAACAACCTGTTAAAGTATGGTAAAGATCGGATGAAAAATGAAGGCCCTATCGTCTTAACGAGACAAAAGTTAACGACGACGCCGACGACGGACGACGGACGGACGACGGACAACTTGGCATCCCATAAGCTAAAAATGACAAAATGAATATGAATGGAGGGGTCCTACCCCTCTGCATGTGACAGTGTGTTTGCAGTGGTTGTATTCTACCCCAGCAACCACACGGGGCTATAGAGTTTGGATTCTCAAAATATGTAAGATATATATAAATCTTGTCATCAGTAGGTTTAGAACAATGTACTTATTTTGTAAAATTTGGCTGTTGTTGACGGGATATCTGCTTTTAGATAAGGTCTATGCTGAAGAATATAAAAGAAATGGGTCTACAGAGTTGCGTCCAAACTGATCCTAATATTTGTGGTAATATTATAATCAGGCCGAGAATCTCCATGTCCACAGACAAAAATGCAAATAACAAATAGTATCAACAGTTTTCATATACTGTATGTATATTTCATAAAAACAAAAGGAAGTTGTTTAATGCTTTTACTATTAAAATGAATAAATAATTTAAAACTAACAATATGAGAAAATGTTATTTGGTTCAAAAATCTTTAAAATACACTTTGTTGGAGCTGTTTCTTCCTGACAGGTAAAGTACAGAATTTAGCTTTGATGTTGTTTTAATGTTTACCATATTATAAAACACAATGATTGTTGATACCCGGTACATGAACTGAATTGAGTTTTAAGGCGCACCAACACATGAAAGGTTATATGGCGCCAAACAAAAATGCCAGGCTCATCCTCCATTTACATCAAGATAAAATATGGAGAATGGGCCTAGCACCTTCTTACCTGCAGAACTGCAGAGTTGCTGCAAATTCTACTCCATTTACGATGTAGGCACGTTTCCACGTTTGCATACGCGGTGTCATGATAAAGACCTTGAACGAGCATGATAAACAAGAGGCCCAAGAGGGCCTGTGGACGCTCTACTGGCTAACACGGCTCTTATAACATCAATGAAGTGAGTGACTGCCATTTATGTTTTCTTGGGAGTTTCGGGCAAAAAACAGCTTTTTAACTAAATCAAGGGCCATAACTAAAGAATCTGGTAAAGTTTGGTAAAGTGAAGGCCCTACCGTATTAACGAGGCAAAATATAGCATATTAACTAAATCAAGAGCCATAACTCCTCTGTTACTTGTCCAACTGGTGCAACATAGAGCTATAAAAAAAAAAAAAAAAAATTTTTTTTTTAAAAAATATTCAAAAAATATTCAAAAAAATAAATAAATAAAATAAATAAATAAATAAAAAAACATAATAAAAAAACAAGAGGCCCAAGAGGGCCTGTGGACGCTCTACTGGCTAAAACAGCTCTTATAGATTTAGATAGATATAGCTAGATATAGCTCTCTTCTCCTATAGATTTAACAAAGGAAAATACAATATAGCATTTTTCAACAAATCAAGGGCCATAACTGTGTTATTACTAACAAGATCTAGCTGGCTTTAAAAATTGTCCAAGATTTCATTGATATACCGCGCTTTGCACAACTAGACATCATACTGAGGCTTCCTGCCAAATTTCGTAGAAATCCAACAAGCCGTTTAAGAGGAGTAGCGCCAACAAGAAATTTAAAATAAAAATGTCAAAGGGCCATAACTCCGTCAAAAATCAGCAAACTGGAACAAAAGCGTGATATGCACAACTAGACATCTTACCGATGCTTCCTGCCAAGTTTCGTCGAAATTCAACAAGGCATTTAGGATGAGTAGTGCCGACAAGAAATTTTAAAGTAAGTCTGAAGTAATTAAAAAGATAATCCAAAAAAAATAATTCAAATCACTCAAAAAATAAAATAAATAAAAATAAATGATAAAATTAAAAAAAAAAAAAAATTGAAACAATCAAAAAAAAAGAAGCTTATAGCAACTGCAAAATATTAAACCTCTGGCTCTTGCAGTTTCAGAGAAGAAGATGTTTTAAGTTTTTACCTATACATGTCTATGTAAAACATGTGACCCTTGAGGAGGGGCCAAATGTGACCCCAGGGTCACTATTTGAACAAACTTGGTAAAGGTCTGTGCCTTGTGGTTTCAGAGAAGAAGATTTTTTAAAGTTTTTTCCTATATGTCTATATGAAAAACATGCAAAACCTCAACATACAAAATTTGGACCCCAGGGACACGGCCATTTTTGATCCCGGGGACTTTATTTGAACAAATTTGATAGTCTAGGCGTTGGCGATCATTTTAAAAGAAAAACTGTTGAAATCTGTCCAGCGGTTCTGGAGAAGAAGATTTTTTAAGGTTTCGACCATATATGGTAATGGCAGCCATCTTGGATGTAGCGCTGACCTAATTTAAACAAATCTAAAAAGCATTCATCTAAGGATCATCCACGTGAAGGTTGGTCAAAATTAGCCAAGCGGTTTCTGAGGAGAAGTCGTTTGAAGAAAAGTTAACGGACGGACGACGGACGGACGACGGAAGACGGACAACACACCATCCCATGAGCTCTGCTGGCCCTTGGCCAGTAGAGCTAAAAACAATAAAAAAACACAAAGGAACATGTATATAATATTTCAGTTAAATGGATTAAGTGTTTTGAGGAGGAGATGTCGTTTGAAATTTCCTTAAATTTGACCTAGTTTTAGCCATGGCGGCCATCTTCGAAGACTGGCAGCCACGAAAAACACAAATCTGAGAGGGACTATCCCAAATATCATTGTGATTAAGATTCATCAAAGTCCATCAAACGGTTTCAGAGAATATGTCATTTTTAAAATTCAAAGTTTTCTCTAAATACATATAGGGAAAAAAGACCACGCCCTTTGGCAGCCATGTTTTTTGACGAATCCAAATAATTTGAACAATCTTGGTAGAGAGTCACCCAAGGAACATTTGTGTGAAATTATTTTGAAATCCAACCAGCAGTTTCAGAAGACAAGAATTTTTCAACTTTTTATATAATATACATATAAGGAGAAAAAGCCCCGCCCCTGTGGTGGCCATGTTTTTTGGACCGATCCAAATAATTTGAACAACTATGAAAGGCAATCCCTAAAGGAACATTTTTGTGAAAGAATTTTCAAAATCAGACCAGCGATTTCAGAGAAGATTTTTTAAGGTTTTTCAACATGGTTGCCATGGAAACCAAATTCCTTGGCACAATGACAAAATTTGAACAACTTTGCTTTCCCCTGACCCAAGGATGCTTCCTGTGAAGTTTCAATTAATGTAATACATGAAAGCTCTGTGCCATGTGGTTCCAGAGAAGAAGTTTTTTTTCAGTTTTTCCCTATACAAGCCTATGTAAAACTGTGACCCCCAGGGTGGGGCAAAATGTGACCCCTGGGTCACCATTTGAACAAACTTTGTAGAGGACCACAAGCTTATAGCAAATGCAAAATATTAAACCTCTGGCTCTTGCAGTTTCAGAGAAGAAGATGTTTTAAGTTTTTACCTATACATGTCTATGTAAAACATGTGACCCTTGGGGCGGGGCCAAATGTGACCCGAGGGTCACCATTTGAACAAACTTGGTAAAGGACCATAAGCTTATAGTAAATGCATAATATAAAACCTCTGGCTGTTGTAGTTTCCGAGAAGAAGATTTTTTAAAAATTAAATCCTATATAAGTCTATGTAAAACTGTGACCCCCGGGGCAGTGACAAATTTGACCCCAGGGTCACCATTTGAACAAACTTAGTAGAGGACCATAAGCTGATGCTACATGTAATACATGAGAGCTCTGTGCCTTCTGGTTTCAGAGAAGAAGATTTTTTAAAGTTTTTTCCTATATGTCTACATGAAAAACATGCAAAACCTGAATATACAAAATTTGGACCCCCGGGGCACGGCCATTTTTGACCCCGGGGACTTTATTTGAACAAACTTGATAGTCTAGGCGTTGGCGATCATTTTAAAAGAAAAACTGTTGAAATCTGTCCAGCGGTTCTGGAGAAGAAGATTTTTTAAGGTTTCGACCATATATGGTAATGGCAGCCATCTTGGATGTAGCGCTGACCTAATTTTAACAAATCTAAAAAGCATTCATCTAAGGATCATCCATGTGAAGTTTGGTCAAAATTAGCCAAGCGGTTTCTGAGGAGAAGTCGTTTGAAGAAAAGTGAACGGACGACAGACAGACGACGGACGACGGACAACACACCATCCCATAAGCTCTGCTGGCCCTTGGCCATTAGAGCTAAAAATGACAAAATGAATATGAATGGGGGGTCCTACACCTCTACATGTGACAGTGTGTTTGTGAGATTGCAGTGGTTGTATTCTACCCCAGCTACCACATGGGGACGATACCCGGTACAAAAACAAGAGCGGTCAGATGACAGCAGGCTCAACATTTCAAGGCCATTTCTATTTATTGGACAACTAAGTTGAAAAAGGGACGTAATTCTGTATTCATAACAGTTATGGCACTTGTTTGTATGAGTTTCTGTTATGAGAGTTAATTCATGTGTAAAGTTTCTGTCAAGCAGTTTCCGATATATGAGCTTAACAAAAATGGTTAACAAATAACTTTGTCGAAATAGGCTGCTGAGGTATGCGACTTATGCGTGACATGTTATCTATTCATACTGAATAAATACGTGAAGTTTAAATGAGTTCTGCCAGGCTGTTTGTGAGATATGAGGTTACCGTAAAATGTTAACCAAGAATTCGACTAAGTACAAAAAGTGGCATAATTTGTCAAAATAGGTTGCAGAGTTATGTGACTTGCATGTGACATGTCATCTCTCTATATGGAATACATGTGTGAAGTTTCACTGAATAATGTCCTGCATTTTCTGAGATATGAGCTTACTGAAAAAGGTTATCTAATGCTAACAGTAATGCCGACGCCGGGGCGAGTAGAATAGCTTGCCTTTTCTGTGAAAGGTCGGGCTAAAAAGCAATCATGTGTTCACGGATAGGAGTCCAGAGTTGAGGGGTGAGGGACAGGAATCACTCACTCTCTAATGTATGAAGGTATCGGTGTTTTGTCCTGAAAAATGGATTTGCGCCCCACCAAAATGAAAGTAATTTCCGAAAATGGTCGAAAATACGTTTGAGCCCCAGTCAAAAAAAAGAAGAAAAATATCACTCCCACTAATCTTAACTTCTATCAATCCACCCCCTGTCAAACACATTCAAGATATGGTTTGGTAAAAAACATCAGGCAACTGTGCAATATTCTAAAAATGACTGATTCTCGGTAATAAGACAACAGTGAAGTAACACAAAGTGCTTTCTGATAGGTGAATTGAATAAAGCTGGCAACCAGCAAAACAATATACAGTAACACCCACATCGCTAGTTCTCACTAAAAAACAGATAAAACATTTAAATAAAACAAGAGGTCAATGACCTTGAAGCTCTACTGATTGATTTTGATTTCAGGAAGTAGTCGCTACAGACTTGTTTTTTGAAAAATTATTTTTAGCCGTGGCGGCCATCTTGAATTTCCGGCCGACCTGAAATTTTGCTAGGATCAATTAGACATCAAGAGCAACATTCCTGTGAAGTTTCATGAAAATCCGTCAAGTAGTTTCACAGGAATAGTCGCTACTAGTTTTCATTATATAACTCTATGTAAACAAAGATGGCCGCTGACAGCCATGTTTAACGTCGAATCAAAATAATGTTTGACTCTGATAACCATCATGGCATGTTGATCATTTTACAGAAAGTCCCATATCAATATCACTTATAGTTTTCAAGACGTAGTCGCTACAAACTTCTTTTTTTAAAAAATCTAATTTTAGCTGTGGCGGCCATCTTGAATTTCTGGCCGATCTGAAATTTTGCTAGGATCAATTAAACATTAAGAGCAACATTCCTGTAAAGTTTCATGAAAATCTGCCAAGTAGTTTCAAAGGATTAGTCGCTACAAGTTTTTACTATATAACTCTATGTAAACAAAGATGGCTGCTGGCAGCCATGTTTAACGTTGAATCAAAACAATTTTTGACAAGGACCAACATCATGTCATGCTGATCATTTTACAAAAAGTCCAATATCAATATCACTTATAGTTTTCAAGTAGTAGTCGCTACAAACTTGTATTTTGAAAATCTATTTTTAGCCATGGGAGCCATCTTGAATTTCCGGGCGACCTGAAATTTTGCTAGGATCAATTAGACATCAAGAGCAACATTCCTGTGAAGTTTCATGAAAATCCGTCAAATAGTTTCAGAGGAGTAGTCGCTACAAGTTTTCATTATATAACTCTATGTAAACAAAGATGGCCACTGGCAGCCATGTTTAACGTCGAATCAAAATAATGTTTGACTGTTATAACCACCATGTCATGCTGATCATTTAACAAAAAGTCCCATATCAATATCACTTATAGTTTTCAAGATGTAGTCACTACAAACTTCTTTTTTAAAAATCTATTTTTAGCTGTGGCGGCCATCTTGAATTTCTGGCCGATCTGAAATTTTGCTAGGATCAATAAGACATTAAGAGCAATATTCCTGTAAAGTTTCATGAAAATCTGTCAAGTAGTTTCATAGGAGTAGTCGCTACAAGTTTTTACTAAATAACTGTATGTAAACAAAGATGGCCTCTGGCAGCCATGTTTAACGTTGAATCAAAACGATTTTTGACAAGGACCAACATCATGTCATGCTGATCATTTTAGAAAAAGTCCCATATCAATATCACTTATAGTTTTCATGAAGAAGTCGCTACAAACTTGTTTTTTAAAAATCTATTTTTAGATCTGGCGGCCATCTTGGATTTCACATCAACATGAATTTTTGCTAGGATCAACTAGACTTCATGGGCAACATTTCTGTAAAGTTTCATGAAAATCCATTCAGTAGTTTCAGAGGAGAAGTCGCTACAAAAAAAAGTTTACGGACAGACGGACGACAGACGGACAGACGGACGCCGCACCACGGCATAAGCTCTGCTGATCTCTGATCAGTAGAGCTAACAAGGTGCAATTTGACTCATGAACACGTTTAGCCATTTCCATAGTTTAAAATTACAGCAAGACCTATTATCGATTGTTATAACATACAATACAGTCATACTGGCCATAATATATCTTTTTTTTTTCATTTCTCAATTTTATTTTCATTTTAATTGGTCTCTTTTTATATCCTATTTGAACATGCTAAGATTCGTCTTTTGTTCTAATTCTTTACTTATATTTTGTATATTACCTTGCTGTGAATATTCAAGAAATAAAATCTGTTAAAACTAACACTGACATAATGAATCAGTCAGGTGATTGGTCGCAATCTGTGTTATAAAATAAAGCAAAACACGGCAATCTTGAAGTATTTTTCAAACATTAAAATTAGCACCTAGATTTATTAAATTCAGAATCATTTAAAATAAAAGTTGTTGTTTTTGGAGTTTATAATTCTAGGATAGGGTTAAATATACGATTGGTGCAATCAGCTGGGTGCAATATAATAATCAACAATTATAATATGCAACAAGAGCTGTCGGAGAACAGCGCAGCTGTATGCAACAAGAGCTGTCAAAGAACAGCGCAGCTGGACTATTCGATTTTTCAGAGAATAATAAATTATATACCAAGTATATACCATCAGAAAACAATGTGGGGGTGGGGTTTGGGGGCAGGGCGGGTATAGAATCTCGGGCCGATATAAAATTATTGTAAGAATCTCATACAAATTATAGTAAAATGTGGGGCAGTGTGTGAAATTTTATTATTTTTATCAGTTTTAATCCAAAATTACCATCATTTTAAAGAAATTTGTGGTCGAAAGGCAACTCGGGGAGGGAGTGGATATCTGGCAATTTTTATTATGGCCTCATTTCAGTTTTTTTTATTGATATTTCATCTGTGTATCTGAATTTGATCTGAATTGTTTTATATGTAAATGATTGCGTTCAATAAAATTTAAATTTAAATATCCAACTAATGGAAGATAAAATAAAAACAATTCCCCTCCCCCTGCCCATAAAGCAATGGGGGTGAGGGTGGGAGTTGATATAGGTGTAGATTTGATAAAACAAAACAACACAGACATAAAAAAGTGATGATCGGATGGTTGAGGGGTTAGGTGCGAAACATATTGATAAACTGCTAAAACGAAACAACACAGGTATCAACCTCCACGCAGTGATATTGTAGCCAATAATCCTTGCCACCACACAAATCACGTGACGATAGCTGAGGCCATGTGATTACAAAATGGCGATACACTAGGTAATGCTTGGTACAGCAAACTCTTGCCGTAACCAACAGGCAAATTAGCAATAACATCATCAACTTCGAGAAGATGTTGAAAACATTCAACCTGTTTTGGCTTGGGTGTAAACTCTTTATCAAATTTACGCACAGCTTCTGTTATGTTCTCATATTTGTTTACAAGTAAACAGTGTGCATATTAAATATCAATTTGCTAAATTGATTTTTTTTATAAATAAATTATTTTTGTAACCAGATACCGTTTTTCACACTATTTTCCTATATTATGAACAAAGCAAGTTAAACCAACAACTTAAACTTAGCTGGATTTCAGCTATAAATTTGTGTGGTGGCAGTGGTTACTGTAACAGATAGGGGAAGTAACCACTGCGGAGAGTTTGCACAGATGTGTAAGAATTGACCAAAACCACACAGAAATATATAAAAAATAAAAAAATCAAGTTTCGAGTGTGTGGGGGTGGTGGAGCATGCGTGGAGTGTGGGGAGAGGGTGTCGGGGGCAACATAGCTATATGTATAAGAATTGACCAAACACAGAAATATGTAAAACAAGAGGCCCAAGAGGGCCTGTGGACGCTCTACTGGCTAACATGGCTCTTGTAACATCAATGAAGCGAATGACTGCCATTTACGTTTTTTTGAAAGTTTCGGGCAGAAAACAGCTTTTTGACTAAATCAAGGGCCATAACTTAAGATCCTGGTAAAGTTTGGTACAGATCAGATGAAAAATGAACGCCCTACCGTATGAACGAGCCAAAAATAGCATTTTTAACTAAATCAAGAGCCATAACTCCTCTGTTACTGGTCCAACTGGTCCAACATAGAGCTAAAAAAAAAATCAAAAAAAAATTCAAAAAAAAATTCAAAACAAAACAAGAGGTCAATGACCTTGAAGCTCTACTGATTGATTTTGATTTCAGGAAGTAGTCGCTACAGACTTGTTTTTTGAAAATCTATTTTTAACCGTGGCGGCCATCTTGAATTTCCGGCCGACCTGAAATTTTGCTAAGATCAATAAGACATTAAGAGCAACATTCCTGTGAAGTTTCATGAAAATCCTTCAGGTAGTTTCAAAGAAGTAGTCGCTACAAGTTTTCATTATATAACTCTATGTAAACAAAGCAGCCATGTTTAAGGTCAAATCAAAACGATTTTCGACAAGGACCAACATCATATCATACTGATCATTTTAGAAAAAGTCCCTGTGAAGTTTCATGAACATCCGTCAAGTAGTTTCAGAGGAGTAGTCGCTACAAGTTTTTACTATATAACTCTATGTAACCAAAGATGGCCACTGGCAGCCATGTTTAACGTCGAATCAAAATAATTTTCCACAAGGATCAACATCATGTCATGCTGATCATTTTAGAAAAAGTCCCATATCAATATCTCTTATTGTTTTGAAGAAGTAGTCGCTACAAACTTATTTATTTTAAATCTATTTTTAGCTGTGGCGGCCATCTTGAATTTCCGGCCGACCTGAAATTTTTCAAGGATCAACTAGACATCAAGAGCAACATTCCTGTGAAGTTTCATGAACATCCGTCAAGTAGTTTCAGAGGAGTAGTCGCTACAAGTTTTTACTATATAACTCTATGTAACCAAAGATGGCCACTGGCAGCCATGTTTAACGTCGAATCAAAATAATTTTCCACAAGGATCTACATCATGTCATGCTGATCATTTTAGAAAAAGTCCCATATCAATATCACTCATAGTTTTCAAGAAGTAGTCGCTACAAACTTATTTTTTAAAAATCTATTTTTAGCTGTGACGGCCATCTTGAATTTCCGGCCGACCTGAAATTTTGATAGGATCAATTAGACATCAAGAGCAACATTCCTGTAAAGATTCATGACAATCCGCCAAGTAGTTTCAGAGGAGTAGTCGCTACAAGTTTTTACTATATAACTCTATGTAAACAAAGATGGCCGCTGGCAGCCATGTTTAACGTTGAATCAAAACGATTTTTGACTAGGATCAACATCATGTAATGCTGATCATTTTAGAAAAAGTCCCATATCAATATCACTTATAGTTTTCAAGAAGTAGTCGCTACCAACTTATTTTTTAAAAATCTATTTTTAGCTGTGACGGCCATCTTGAATTTCCGGCCGACCTGAAATTTTTCTAGGATCAATTAGACATCAAGAGCAACATTCCTGTAAAGTTTCATGACAATCCGCCAAGTAGTTTCAGAGAAGTAGTCGCTTCAAGTTTTTACTATATAACTCTATGTAAACATAGATGGCCGCTGGCATTCATGTTTAACATTGAATCAAAACGTTTTTTGACTAGGATCAACATCATGTCATGCTGATCATTTTAGAAAAAGTCCCATATCAATATCACTTATAGTTTTCAAGAAGAAGTCGCTACAAAATTGTATTTTAAAACTCTATTTTTAGCTTTGGCGGCCATCTTGGATTTCACATCAACATGAATTTTTGCTAGGATCAACTAGACTTTATGGGCAACATTTCTGTAAAGTTTCATGAATATCCATCCAGTAGTTTCAGCTGTGAAGTCGCTACAAATAAAAGTTTACGGACAGACAGACGGACGGACGGACGACGGACGCCGCACCACGGCATAAGCTCTGCTGATCTCTGATCAGTAGAGCTAAAAATGAAAAAATATATGAAAATAAACTAAAAAAAGAAAATATATATATAAAAAAGGAAGTCGTAAAATCTGGTCAAGTTTGGCAAAGATCAGATGCAAAATGAAGGCCCTATCGTATGACGAGGCAAATTATAGCATTTTTTAACACAAGAGGTCAATGACCTTGAAGCTCTACTGATTGATTTTGATTTCAGGAAGTAGTCGCTACAGACTTGTTTTTTGAAAATCTATTTTTAACCGTGGCGGCCATCTTGAATTTCCGGCCGACCTGAAATTTTGCTAAGATCAATAAGACATTAAGAGCAACATTCCAGTGAAGTTTCATGAAAATCCGTCAGGTAGTTTCAAAGAAGTAGTCGCTACAAGTTTTCATTATATAACTCTATGTAAACAAAGCAGCCATGTTTAAGGTCAAATCAAAACGATTTTCGACAAGGACCAACATCATGTCATACTGATCATTTTAGAAAAAGTCCCATATCAATATCTCTTATTGTTTTGAAGAAGTAGTCGCTACAAACTTATTTATTTTAAATCTATTTTTAGCTGTGGCGGCCATCTTGAATTTCTGGCCGACCTGAACTTTTCTAGGATCAACTAGACATCAAGAGCAACATTCCTGTGAAGTTTCATGAACATCCGTCAAGTAGTTTCAGAGGAGTAGTCGCTACAAGTTTTTACTATATAACTCTATGTAACCAAAGATGGCCACTGGCAGCCATGTTTAACGTCGAATCAAAATAATTTTCCACAAGGATCTACATCATGTCATGCTGATCATTTTAGAAAAAGTCCCATATCAATATCACTTATAGTTTTCAAGAAGTAGTCGCTACAAACTTATTTTTTAAAAATCTATTTTTAGCTGTGACGGCCATCTTGAATTTCCGGCCGACCTGAAATTTTGATAGGATCAATTAGACATCAAGAGCAACATTCCTGTAAAGTTTCATGACAATCCGCCAAGTAGTTTCAGAGAAGTAGTCGCTACAAGTTTTTACTATATAACTCTATGTAAACAAAGATGGCCGCTGGCAGCCATGTTTAACGTTGAATCAAAACGATTTTTGACTAGGATCAACATCGAGTAATGCTGATCATTTTAGAAAAAGTCCCATATCAATATCACTTATAGTTTTCAAGTAGTCGCTACAAACTTATTTTTTAAAAATCTATTTTTAGCTGTGACGGCCATCTTGAATTTCCGGCCGACCTGAAATTTTTCTAGGATCAATTAGACATCAAGAGCAACATTCCTGTAAAGTTTCATGACAATCCGCCAAGTAGTTTCAGAGAAGTAGTCGCTACAAGTTTTTACTATATAACTCTATGTAAACAAAGATGGCCGCTGGCAGCCATGTTTAACGTTGAATCAAAACGATTTTTGACTAGGATCAACATCATGTCATGCTGATCATTTTAGAAAAAGTCCCATATCAATATCACTTATAGTTTTCAAGAAGAAGTCGCTACAAACTTGTATTTTAAAACTCTATTTTTAGCTTTGGCGGCCATCTTGGATTTCACATCAACATGAATTTTTGCTAGGATCAACTAGACTTTATGGGCAACATTTCTGTAAAGTTTCATGAATATCCATCCAGTAGTTTCAGCTGTGAAGTCGCTACAAATAAAAGTTTACGGACAGACGGACAGACGGACGGACGGACGACGGACGCCGCACCACGGCATAAGCTCTGCTGATCTCTGATCAGTAGAGCTAAAAATCAAAAAGAATTTAAAAAAAAAAAAAATATACAAAAAAAAAAGAAAAAAGGAAGGCCCTATCATATGATGAGGCAAATTATAGTATTTTTAACAAAATCAAGGGCCATAACTCCGCTGTTACTGCTCCGATCAGGCTGGTTTTCGAACTTGACCTAGCTTTCATTGACATTAACAATCTGATAAAGTTTGGTAAAGATCGGATGAAAAATGAAGGCCCTATCGTTTTACGAGGCAAAATATAGTATTTTGAACTAAATCAAGGGCATTAACTCTGCTGTTACTGGTCCAATATGAATGGTTTTCAGACTTGTCTGAAAACCATTGATATTAACAATCTGATAAAGTTTGATAAAGATCGGATGAACAATGAAGCCCCTATCATCTTAACAATTCAAATTATAGCATTTTAACAAAATCAAGGGCCATAACTCCGCTGTTACTGATCCGATCAGGCTGGTTTTCGAACTTGACCTAGCTTTCATTGATATTAACAATGTGGTAAAGTTTGGTAAAGATAGGATGAAAAATGAACGCCCTATCGTCTTAACGAGGCAAAATATAGCATTCTGAACTAAATCAAGGGCCATAACTCCGCTGTTACTAGTCCGATATAAATGGTTTTCGAACTTGTCCGAGCTTTCATTGATATTAACAATCTGATAAAGTTTGGTAAAGATCGGAAGAACAATAAAGCCCCTATCATCTTAATGAGGCAAAATATAGCATTTTTAACTAAATCAAGGGCCGCAACTCCGCTGTTACTGGTCCGATAGGCTGGTTTTCAAACTTGTTCAAGCTTTCAAAGACATTAGCAATCTGATAAAGTTTGGTAAAGATCGGATGAACATTGATGCCCCTATTGTCTTAAAGAGGCAAAATATAGCATTTTTAACTAAATCAAGGGTCATAACTCTGCTGTTACTAGTCCGATATGGCTGGTTTTCGAACTTGTCCAAGCTTTCATTGATATTAACAATGTGGTAAAGTTTGCTAAAGATAGGATGAAAAATGAAGGCCCTATTGTCTTAACAGGCAAAATATAGCAATATAGCATTTTTAACTAAGGACCATAACTCCGCTGTTACTGGTCAGATATGGCTGGTTTTCAAACTTGTCCAAGCTTTCATTGATATTAACAATGTGGTAAAGTTTGCTAAAGATAGGATGAAAAATGAAAGCCCTATTGTCTTAACAGGCAAAATATAGCAATATAGCATTTTTAACTAAGTCAAGGACCATAACTCCGCTGTTACCGGTCCGATCTGGCTGGTTTTCAAACTTGTCCGACCTTTTATTGATATTAACAATGTGGTAAAGTTTGGTAAAGATAGGATGAAAAATGAAGACCCTATCGTCTTAACGAGGCAAAATATAGCAATATAGCATTTTTAACTAAATCAAGGGCCATAACTCTGCTGTTACTAGTCCGATCTGGCTGGTTTTCGAACTTATCCGAGCTTTCATTGATAGTAACAACATGTTAAAGTTTGGTAAAGATCAGATGAAAAATGAAGGCCCTATCGTCTTAACGAGACAAAAGTTAACAACGGACGGACGGACGGACGACGGACGGACGGACGGTGGACAACTCGCCATCCCATAAGCCCTTGGCCAGTAGAGCTAAAAACAGAAACAATCGAGTCTCGAGTCAGGGTAGGGGGGTGGCGAGGGAGCAGTGGGGGAGGAATGGGGGGCCAACATAGCTATATGTGTAAGAACTGACCAAAACAACACAGCAATAAGTAAAAAAAAAAAAAAGTGGGGTAGATGGGGGAGTGGGGAAGTGGGGTGGAGGCGGGAGCAACATACTATAAGGAAACCAATTCCCAAATTTAGTTGAGCTAGGACAAGATAGACCTGTAAACACAGCTTACATGCAGAATTTGATGTGAAATAGACACATCAGAATTTGGGTTCCAGGAACCAAAATTACTTAAGCAGCCATTAAGATAATGCTATAAGGAAGCCATGGGCCAAATTTTGTTGTGCTAGGATAAGAAATGCAAGAGATATAGACTTGTAAACACAGCTTACACGCAAACCTTGATGTGGGACGCCGATGCCGGGGTGATTACATAAGCTCTCTTATTCTTTTCTTCGAATAGTCAAGATAAAAAAAATTCAAACTATTTGATCTACTCAAATAATTATATGAAAATTTTGTAGAAAAACTTTAATGAGAATTTGTGAGTTTTAAAATACAAAAGGTGATTGCCGTGTGTTCCTTTAATAATGTTAAACAATGTGAAAGGAAAGTATTGACGGCTGCAAATACATACAGTGCCATCCTAAAAATATAATTTTCTGTTTCGTGACCCAGGATTTCAAAAGTGGGTAGGTAGGTAGGTGAATTAATTTTATTACCTTAAGATAATAAAACCTTGTGAAATTAAAGAAAACCCTTCCGAAGACAAAAGGAAAAAGTTTACGATAAAGAAATATATAAATATAAAATGTTTAGGGTAGGGCCTTTTTTTGTCGGTTAGTTGTAGGAAAAGGACAAGCCAACAATTGTTTATTTTTGGTTGGCCCTGGTTGTTATTCCGATATTCTAAAAACACAATTCTTATCACCTGATATATTCGCATTTTAAACAACTCAGATTTACACCATTTCCGGGCTTCTCTCATACTACAGTAGATCAAAGTGTTTCTGGTGAGCAATTTTTGTACCAAGCCTACAGATGTGGAAAAGGTATAGAGCTTCCTTCCAGAACTCATCATTAGTTGCGATGTTTGCCTATTTTATATACCGGTACTGTATTTCCCCTAATAGAACCGCCCTCATCTTCAACCATTTAAGAAAAACAAAATAAAAATAAACAACAAGAGGCCCAAGAGGGCATGTGGATGCTCTACTAGCTAAAGATAAAGTTTGTGTATAGGGGGCCATAACTCTGTCAAAAATCATTTAACTGGAACATGACGAGGCGCACCTAGGCTTGGCAATGATCATCTCTAACAAGTTTCACTGAAATCTGGCCTTGGGATCAAGAGAACTAGTCTGGACAAAGTTTTGTGTATGAAAACTTTTAAAGGGCCACAACTCCATAAAAAATCATTCAACTGGAACAAGGCGCAACTAGGCAAGGTACTGATCATCCCTGCCAAGTTTCTTTGAAATCCACAAGGGGTTCAGGAGAACTAGTCCACAAAATGTTTGTGTATAAAAACCTTTAAAGCGCCAGAACTCCGCCAAATACCATTCAAACTTAACACGGCCATGGCATGCACAACTAAGCTTGGTACTGAATCATCCTCGCCAAGTGTCATTGCAGTCTGGCCAGGGGTTCAGGAGAACTAGTCCAGACAAAGTTTGCGCATAAAAAACTTTAAAGGGCCATAACTCTGCCAAAAATCATTCCACCGAACATGGCGAGGATATGCAAAACAAGGCTTGGTACTGATCAACCCTGCAAAGTTTCACTGAAATCCGTCCAGGGGTTCAGGAGAACTAGTCTGGACAAAGTTTGTGACATACAGACGACAGACAGCACAATATGTCTCCCCTCCACAAAAATATTAATAAGCTGGTAAAGTTTTGTATAACCCTAATATTTCTTAATTTTTGGCATTTTGCATAGCGCCTGGGCGCTACTATAAGGGGAAATACAATTACTGTATACCTCTATAAATCAACATCATGCTCTACAAACAGACAATACGTTAATACGTGAATGTTAGACAAATAGCCCATAATGCTTCATTCAAAATGACATCTTGCTCTATCCACAATCCAGTTTCCAATATGTATAACCTCACCATTGTCAAATGTATTTTAACTGACCACAATAACCATGATCATGTTTAACGAGTATCACTGGTCAGTTGTGAATCTTAATATTCGGATGATTTGGTTTTAATCGGATATTTCGGGGAAGAACATCTTGCTCCTCAAACAGCCGACAATACATTAATGTTAGACAAATAGTCCATTTCATTCAAAATGGCATCATGCTCTATATCCACAATCCAGTTTCCAATATGTAGCTCGTTAGCCCATAATACATCGGTCAAATAAATCACTCCTCACGCACATGCTAAGATAACCTCACTATTGTCAAATGTATTTCAATAGCCGCGCAATCCTGTCTGATTCAACAGCCAATACGAGTATCACTGGTCAGTTGTGTATCTTAATATTCGGATGAAGTGGTTTTAATCGGATATTTCGGGAAAGTCCTATTCTTAGTCCGGAACTCGGAGATTTGAGGTTAAGTCCCCCTAGTGGTGATTTGCCGGCACTTGATGGACCTGAAATGACAAATATACAATTATTGAATAATTAAAAACTGATATGCAGACTTTTTATACAAAGGTCCATAATTCTGTAAAAAAATTGCGGAATCAAAAAACTGATGCACAGACACATCATATCATCACGTGTGAACTGTATGTCAAGTGTTATAACAATCCATGAAATGTTTTAAAGTGAAAGCCACATGAAGTTCATTATAGTGAAAAATTCTAAGTCAAATAAAGGGCCATAATTCTGTAATAAATCAGGCATCAATAATGTGTGATGTAGAGGGACAGAAGGTAATCAGATGTTATTTCTACATGAAGTTTTGGAACAATCAATTCCAAAATGTTTGAGAAAAGAATGTGTTTACTTAACAGGTCATTATACAATATTAGAGGGGAACATTCTAAGTCAAAGAAAGGGCCATAATTATGTAATACATTTGGCAATCAATGATGGGTGATGTAGAGGGACATAAGGTCATCAGTTGTTATGTGTACATAAAGTTTGGGGGAAATCAATTGGAAAATGTTTGAGAAGAAAATGTGTTAACAGGTCATATTAGAGTGGAAAATTCTAAGTTAAGCAAAGGGCCATAACTCTGTAATAAATTAGGCAATCAATGATGCACAGGGACATAAGGTCATCAGTTGTTATGAGTATATGCAGTTTGGGAACAACAAAAGCACTTCATTTTGTGAAAGCGTGGGTATAATTAATTAACCACAGAGGCCGGCTCTTACTTTGGCCCCCATTTAGGCATTAATAGACATGTTGGCAAGGTCTATAACATTTTCTACTGGTTAAAAGGTGGAGGGACTATTCATCTTAGAACTACACACACACACACACCCTAATACGGTTTCGAAGTTATTGTTTACGGACCTACAGACAATTGATGAACATGGCTAACGCTATATGCCCCTCACCATTCTGTGGTGGGGGTATAAAAGTACAAAGAAACATTTACAATACAAACCTGGTGCTGACCAACTGGGTGTTTTTATCGCCGTGGGCCCAGTAGTAGTTGGCCTCCCAGCTGGGCTAGATATTGCTGGAGACTTTGTAACAACTGAAGGGCTAACACTGCCAGTTGGATTGGTTTTGGATGCCATAGGTTTTCTTGCAACTAAAATATGAATATTTAAAATTACTTTTGGCTACAAAATAAAGGCTATTCAATTAAAACATACCTGAGACAGGAGGAAGGCAAGTCAAGAAACATCTTGTGTGAACTTTGTTTCATTAAACTCAATTTTGCATCTATAGGTGGGTGTTCAATTTCAAAAGTGCCTACCTGGAGTCCATGTATGTTTTAATGGAATAGCCCTAAGAATAATCAAAGTACTGAATGGCGAAAACATTAGTAAGCAAATGGTTTTGAGCTGTTCCTATAGATAAGGTTAAAGATTGTATGAATATTTATGATTGTTATTGCCGAATTGATTCTTGTTAAATGTTATAGATCTCTCAAGCCGAGGCGTCCTTATCCACTGAGCAAGAGGCCGCTGAATCCTCACCTGAAGTTCATGATTAAGGGTTGCAGGAAGAGGCAAGTTATTGTTTGAGATAGTTGGTTACAATCTTTATTTTTTAGATCACCTGAGCCAAAGGCTCAAGGTGATCTATTGGGATCACTCTTCGTCCGTTGTCTGTCCGTCCGTCTGTCGTCGTCATTAACTTTTCTTCACTTCTCCTCAGAAACCGCTTGGCTAATTTAACCAAACTTCACATGGATGATCCTTAATCTTTTTAGGTCAGCGTGACATCCAAGATGGCCACCATTACCATATATGGTCAAAACCTTAAAAAAACTTCTCCAGAACCGCTGGACAGATTTCTACAGTTTCTATTTAAAACTGATCACCAAAGCCTAGACTATCAAGTTTGTTCAAATGAAGTCCCCGGGGTCAAAAATGGCCGTGCAACGGAGGTCCAAAGTTTGTATATTGAGATTTTGCATGTTTTTCATATAGACATATAAGAAAAAACCTTAAAAAAATCTTCTTCTCTGAAACCACAAGGCACAGAGCTCTCATGTATTACATGTAGCATCAGCTTATGCTTCTCTACTACGTTTGTTCAAATGGTGACCCTAGGGTCAAATTTGTCCCCGCCCGGTGGTCACAGTTTTATATAAACTTATATAGGAAAACAAATTAAAAAATCTTCTTCTCGTAAACTACAAGAGCCAAAGGTTTGATATTTTGCATTTACTATAAGCTTACGGTCCTTTACCAAGTTTGTTCAAATGGTGATCCTCGGGTCACATTTGATCCCGCCCGTTTTACATAGAATGTATAGGCAAAAACTTAAAAAATCTTCTTCTCTGAAACTGCAAGAGCCAGAGGTTTAATATTTTGCATTTGCTATACCGGTAAGCTTATGATCCTCTACCAATTTTTTTTAAAATGGTGACCCTGGGGTCACATTTGGCCCCGCCCCGGAGTCACAGTGTTACATAGGCTTGTATAGGGAAAACTGAAAAAAATCTTCTTCTCTGGAACTGCAACAGCCAGAGGTTCAATATTTTGCTCTGCTATAAGCTTATGGTCCTCTACAAAGTTTGTTCAAATGGTGACCCTGGTGTCAAATTTGGCCACGCCCCGGGGTAACAGTTTTAAATAGACATATATAGGAAACACATTAAAGTCTTCTTCTCTGAAACTACAAGAGCAATAGGTTTAATATTTTGCATTTACTATACTCTTATGGTCCTTTACCAAGTTTGTTCAAATGGTGACCATGGGGTCACATTTGTCCCCGCCCCAGGGGTCATGTTTTACATTATAAATGAAAAACTTAAAAAATCTGCTTCTCTGAAACCACAAAGCTCTCATATATTACCTGTAGCCCTGGGGTCATATTTGACCCTGTCCAGGGTGTTACACTCTTGCACCTTCATTTTGTATTGATATTTACCAAACTTTGTCAGTGTCTTTATATCAATGTTGTTATACAAAACAGAGCCCACATTTCTTGAACAATCTTAACCAAACTTGCACAGATTGTATATGACCATAAGATTTCGAAGAAGTTTGATAATGTGCCAGTACTCAGGTGATCGATTTAGGGCCATCTTGGCCCTCTTGTTTATTGCAGTAGTCGCCATAACTTGTATTTTTAAAAATGTAATTTTAGCTGTGGCGGCCATTTTGAATTTATGTCTGTCCTGATTCTTACTTAGGACCAACTAGACATGAAGAGCAACATTCCTATAAAGTGTCATGAAAAATCATCAAGTATTTTCAGAGTAATCATCACAAGTTTTTCCTATATAACTCTATGTAAATGAAGATGGCCACAGGTGGCCATGTTTGACATCGAATCGAAATGAATTTTGTGTCGGACCAACTACATGTCATGCCAGTCATTTTAGTAAAGGTTCTAAAGCAATATTACTTTTTTGATATTGAATATTTCGCTTTTTTACTTTGTTTTATTGATAATTAATTAATTATACACATGTCATTAGAATCAAACAATAAGGTTATATTTTGCTTTATTTTCCGTTTATTTATCCATTGCATCATATAACAAAAACAATATTATTGTCTTTTACATTTTTAGAATCGCGCCGCAAATCACGTGGATCCCACAAATTAAACCATCCAAAACAGGTGCGCGTTCCCGGTGTTATTTAGCAGATAGCCTACTGAGCAATAGTCTTGATCTCCTGCGATGCTTGTTTCGAATATAAATATTACAAGCTTCGCAAAAACCTAGACAAATCGTCGGACTGAGATACTGCGTTCAGTATAGGTCTGGTCTTGAAAATTATGGTAACATTTGCGTGGTGCGCTATAACGATGTATCCAGTCTATGAGCAACAGCATATGGCTGAAAACGGTTTGCCAAAAAAGTGTAAAACTGGAATAATTTCGATTTTGGCTAGAGTTATTACTCTTTATGGTAATCAGTTAATTTGAATTAAATAAATTGCTAACAGAATCTCTATTGGGCTTAACTTTTACTATAACAGCATGGAAAGATTATTGCCTGCAAAAAGTATTGAGCGAAAAGAAAGCAAGATTGCCGTGTGTCCCTTTAAAGTATCTCAAGCAAGTTTGTCAGATCACAGGCACCTCTTGCTTTAATGCAAACCATCTTTAATGCCAACCAACATTTATTTACCTGGTGTAGTTTTTGTTGTCTTGGCAACTGCTGAAGTCACTTTAGGAACCATCGAAGTAACAGTCTGTTTAGTGGTTTTTGTTTTTGCTTTCGGCGTACTTGTGTTTTTCCTCCCACTTTCCTTCATGTTTTTTCCCCCGCCAAAGTCACTGTCACTATCTTCAGCATTAAAGTCATCATCATCATCATCATCACTGTCGTCCTCGCCTAGGCTTCCCACATCCTCCTCCACTGCGAAGTCGCTGTCTGCAATATAAAGTGTATTGATAGCTACTTCAGAACAGTGTATTAGGCTGAAATTCAAGGACTAGGTGTGCAAATATGCAAACAGGGTGTGCAAAATAAGTTGCTAACACGCGTTACGCGCCAATTCGCGACACGTGGGTGTCTCTGGGGTAATTTATTTTTACAGATAAAAGTGAAAAAATTACATTTTAGGTCATATTTCTTCTATAAATGTATACAAAACATAACAATATTGAGAAAGTAAGAGTTTGGAAGTGCAGTTGAGCAAAAAAAAAAAAAAAATTATTTTTTATTTTTACCCCACCCACTCCCTCAAATATTGGCCGCGATTTTTCAAAAACGGCCTTGCAAAAGACGGCTGCACGGTTGGCTGGCTAATACACTGCTTCAGAATGGTGTTGAAAATTTGATCTTAAAGGGACACACGGCAATTTTAAAAACTCCCGGCGTACATTAGTTTTTCTACATTATATGAAATTGTTCAATTATTAATATATATTAATTATAAGAATAGTTTAAAGCAAATAGTTTTTGCATATTACAAACTGTTGGTTATATAGCAAGGGCTTTTTTTTCTAAAAATTGTGAAGACTCCCTAGCATGGTCATTTTGTGAAAAAAACATGGTAACTGCCTATTTGTGAAAAAAGTATTTAAAGATTTATTGTTCAAAGACATAATTCAGCATAATATGGTATATTTTACATAAACTTTTTTCTAAAAATGTATTCAAAACAAAGCAATATTATATGATGTTTACTAAAATAATAAAAAATAAAATAAAACAAGAAGTCAATGACCTTGAAGCAATACTGATAGCTAGATCAGCATTCCTGTGAAGTTTCATGACAATCGGTCAAGTAGTTTCAGAGGAGTAGTCGCTACAAGTTTTTACTATATAACTCTTATGTAAACAGCCATGTTTAACGTTGAATCAAAATAATTTTCAACAAGGACCAGCATCATGTCATGCTGATCATTTTAGAAAAAGTCCCATATCAATATCAGTTATAGTTTTCAAGAAGTAGTCGCTACAAATTTGTTTTTTAAAAATCTATTTTCCGACCGACCCGAAATTTTGCTAGGATCATGCGACTAGACATTAAGAGCAACATTTCTGTTAAGTTTCATGAAAATCCATCAAGTAGTTTCAGAGAAGTAGTCACTACAAGTTTTTACTATATAACTCTATGTAAACAAAGATGGCCGCTAGCAGTCACATGACAAATCAAAATGATTTTCGACAAGACCAACATCATGTCATGCTGATCATTTTAGAAAAATCCCCATATCAATATCACTTATAGTTTTCAAGAAGTAGGTGCTACAAACTTGTTTTTTAATCTATTTTTAGCCATGGTGGCCATCTTGAATTTCCGGCCAACATCAAATTTTGCTAGGATCAACTAGACATCAAGTACAACATTCCTGTGAAATTTCATGAAAATCTGTCAGGTAGTTTCAGAGGAGTGGTCGCTACAAGTAAAACTAAGATGACCGCTGGTAGCCACGTTTAATGTTGAATCAAAATGATTTTCAACATCTTGTCATGCTGATTATTTTAGAAAAAGTCCCATACCAATATCACTTATAGTTTTCAATAAGTAGTTGCTACAAATTTGTATTTTAAGAATATATTTTTAGCCGTGGTGGCCATCTTGAATTTCCGGCCGACCTGACATTTTGCTAGGATCAATTAGACATCAAGAGCAACATTCCTGTGAAGTTTCATGAAAATCCGTCCAGTAGTTTCAGAGGAGTAGTCGCTACAAGTTTTCATAACCCTATGTAAACAAAGATGGCCGCTGGTGGCCATGTTTAATGTTGCATCAAAATAATTTTCGACAAGGATCAACATCATTCCATACTGATCATTTTAGAAAAAGTCCCATATCAATATCACTTATAGTTTTCAAGAAGTACTCGCTACAAACTTGTTTTTTGAAAATCTGTTTTTAGCTGTGGCGGCCTTCTTGAATTTCTGACCAACCTGAAATGTTTCTAGGATCATTTAGACATCAAGAGCAACATTCCTGTGAAGTTTCATGGAAATCCGTCAAGTAGTTTCAGAGGAGTAGTCGCTACAAGTTTTTACTTAATAACTCCATGTAAACAAAGATGGCCGCTGGCAGCCATGATTAACGTTAAATCAAAATGATTTTCGACAACGACCAACATGTCATGCTGATCATTTTAGAAAAAGTCCCATATCACTTAGAGTTTTCAAGAAGTAGTCGCTACAAACTTGTTTTTTAAAAATCTATTTTTAGATTTGGTGGCCATCTTGGATTTCACATCAACATGAATTTTTGCTAGGAGCAACTAGTCTTCATGGGCAACATTTTTGTAAAGTTTCATGAAAATCCATTCAGTATTTTCAGAGGAGTAGTTGCTACATAAAAAAGTTTACGGACGGATGGACAGACAGACGGACGACGGACACTGTGCCACCGCATAAGCTCTGCTGACCTCTGATCAGTAGAGCTAAAAATGGCCAGTTGTGAAAAAAAAGACCAATTTTGAATTGTGATGTCGGTCCCTGTTATAGAAGATAAAAAGACCTGATTGCACCTATAATATATATACACTTATGGAAGAATAAGAAAAAAAATCAATATGTTAAGCAGTTTTAAAGTCAAAATGATACCTGATTAATAAACCGAGATGTTAATTTTAATGCTTGATAAAAACTGCCACCAAGATTGCCATGTGTCCTTTTAATCTTGGTCTAACTAAGTCGTCAACATTGTCATCATTTAAATATACTTAAATTTAAAAGCAAATTTCAATATGAAACAAACTTTAATATATGAAGAGTTCCAAGGAATGGTGTAGTAGTTGTTTTGAAACATAAGATCCAAACAAATTTTGAAATCCTGAATTTAGAAACTTACAAGTGACACTTACAACAACAACAATTGTGTATTAACCACACCCGTAAACTCCTGTGATTCTGTCTTAAAATGTATGCCAGTCTCAGAAATAAGAGATCGTGTACGGTGAAATGGTAAAAAGGATGCAAAACACAATAATTTGTTAACATTTACCAACTGCATGCATGAACTTTCAAAAAACAACGATCATTTCTTAACTTTGTCAAACTAAACAAATGGAACTTAAGTATATAATCAGAAGTATTGTCAACAAGAGTGCCAAATTGACACAATATACGCTCGTCATACATATGAAATTCATATTATATAACCATCATCGGCATGTACAAATTTACCTTTACCTTGACTTTGCCCCAAGTTTCAAGATCGGATTATAAATGTTAAAGTTATTGAACAGAAACCGAAAAAATCGGCAATTTTCAAATATCAAAGGGCCATATCTCCGGCATAATAGGTGAGATGTGACTGGTTATTGACCTTGACTGAGATATCATGCGCATAAACACTGTCCCGATTGGAATATAAGTGTTAAAGTTATTAAGCAGGAACAAAAAAAATCTTGAATTTTCAAATAAAAACAAGGCCATAACTCCACATTACAAGTGCGATACGGCTGGTTATCAAACTAGTCTGAGATAAACATTATCCTCAAGTTTCATCAAGATCGGATAATAAATGTTAAAGTTAGGCCATAATAAATTAATTGCTAGTTTCTCATCCAAATTTATTTCAAAATAGGGGCAGGGGGTGAAATTTTATTTTTTATTTTTTTATTTTATACGACAAATGGAAAATGGCCTTGGCACAAGGCAAAAATAGTAAAACATACTACTGAGTACTTCCAAGATTAAAAACACATTTTTAATAGTGTTTCATACTTTCAGCAATGTTTTTTTTTTTTTTTTTTTTTTTTGAAGAAATAAAAATAACCGGGAGCGGCATAAAAAAACGGGGGCGGGCGGGAATGTGAATCTAGCAATTAATTTATTATGGCTTTATTGAGCGGAAACTGCTAAAATCATAAATTCAGTAATGAAAGGAACATAACTCCGGCATTATGGGTGCAATGTGGCTGGTTATCAAACCTGAATGAGATAAAATGCCCATATACATTGTCCCCAAGGTTCATCAAGATCGGATTACAAATGTTAAAGTTATTGAGCGGAAACCGCAAAAATCATCAATTTTCAAAAATCAAAGGACCATAACTGTGGTGTTTCTTGAGCAACAGCATTGGTTATCAAACTTGACTGAGCTATTTTGGCCATAAACATTGTATCCAACTAAAACTATATAATATCAACTACATGCAAAACAAACCTTTGTCGGTCTTTCTATTTCTAACTTTAGGAGTAAGTGGACTACGCAGAAACTTTCTCAGGTCAATTTCAAAATCTGTAAGGGTTACGTTTGATATGTATGTAAAAATATTGACTTTAATATTAACTTTAATGCTGATTTCACAAACAATGGCCATATTGTGAGACTTAATATAAACTTATCAGTCAGAGGTGTAACTTGTTTAGGTTATTACATTTTTGGGTGTGTTTTTCAAAAAAAATTTTTTTAGATATGCATTCATTTTCATCTATTTTTAAATCTGTTTTCTATCAAAATCAGATTTTTCCTGTAACATATGACATTTTCCCTTGGTGCTTTTTATCTTTGTAGTTAACTAATTTGCCACTACTTATTTTACACAAGCTCTTAAAGACGGGACACGTTACATAACAAAATTGGTAATTACTTGACTCTAGTAGGCAATCCTACCTAATGGTGCCATGATTATTCAATTACAGCAGATGGTCAAGTTGTCTGTTGAAAGGATTTATTGCTGTTTACTACTGCAGCAACTAGTTTTGTTAAGATAAAATCAGTTTCCACAAAAGTATCCTAAATAAGTTGTTACCAAAAGTAAGAGGTATGAACTCTTATTCTGTGTCAAAAAATAACTTATAAAAGTTACACCCCTGACTGCTTAGCCAGCTGCTATATTTTAAAGGGGGAACTTTTAAAAATGTACCAGTTCATAATACAAATGTGATTTTTAGCATGGTCACTGAAATTCCATTTTTATACAGGTGATAATCGTTTAATTGAAAATAACAGCTGACAGAATAAATGGTGAACTCTAGCAGTTATTGGAAGTTAGATGTTTGTTCATTTGTTTGTATGGTGTTTTACGTCATTTTCAACACATGTAAGGTTATATGACGGTAATTTTTTTGTGGTGGAGGCAGACCACCCTTTTTTCCTCAGTAGAACCAGTACTGTACACCTACCGCCATCCGTAAGAATCGACACTTCCTCACTCACATGTCGAGCTCCCTTTGGGAATCGAACCCGCAGCGGTGAGAGGGGAAGGTTGTTAACCATTCAGCCAAGGAGATGCTACTTGGAAGTTAGAGTATGGCAGACTGTGTGTGAGACAGCTGAAATGGACATGCTACAAATAGAGTATGGTCTCATCTCGTTGGTTGGTTTAAAACATCTCAATGTTTAAATCAACCAACTCGATGTCACCATACTCTATCTAGTACATCAATCAAAATATGCAATTAGCACCATGTTGTTACTGTAGCACCCTGTTGTTACTGTAGCACCATGTTGTTACTGTAGCACCATGTTGTTACTGTCTAAAATTTGAATACATAATATAGAATAAAATCAGGCACAACTGCCTACATTAACCCTGGTGCGTAACCCAGGAAAACACAGATTTTGTTGAACTCTTTGCCATTTTAAGTTAACACCTAGACCCAGACGAAATAGCTGATGCCCTTTAAATGTATTTGTATGCAAGAATAGCAGCGTTGGGAGTGCGAAAATGTGTTCAACACATTTACAATCATTTCAGGAGAGAAATAAAAATTAGCAGGGTGTTCCACGGAACACTCGTGTCGCCTGCCATCAGTACCGTGTGCCGATTCCAGTTATGAGCTTGGTTTGGTTGCAGGTTAAAGTTTTATGAAAAGGGGCACAATTCAACCAAAATGAAAGTTATTGGACGTCTTTAACGACATTCTTTAAAGTACAAGAGCTGTCAGAGAACAGCGCAGCTCGACTATTCGATTTTTCAGAGAATAATAAATTTATAGCTAGTATATACCATCAGAAAACAAGGCTACAACAATGTGGGGTGGGGTTGGGAGCACAACATAACTTTGTGTAAAAATTGACCAAAACTACACAGAAATATGTAAAAAAATATTTTTTTTTTTTTTAAACAATTCGTGTTTTGAGTGGGGTGCGGGGTGGGGGTGGGAGAGAGGCGGGGGTGGATGGTGGGGGCAGTGGGGGTGGTGAGGGCAACATATTTGTGTAAGAAGCTATGTAACAATTCACCAAAACAACACAAAAATATGAAGAATTTTTTTTTTAAAAATCGAGTTTGAGTGGGGATGGGGTAGAGGCGTGGGGTGGGGAGGGCAACATGTGTAAGAATTGACTAAAACAACAAAGAAATATGAAGAAAAAAATCGAGTTTGAGTGGGGATGGGGTAGAGGCGTGGGGTGGGGAGGGCAACATGTGTAAAAATAAATAAATCAAGTGGGGCGGGGTGAGAGGTGGGGGGAGTGCGGGGGAGAGGCGGGAGTGGGTTGGGGGTGGGGGGAGGGGGCAACATATATGTGTAAGAATTGACTAAAACAACAAAGAAATATGTAAAACAAAAATTAAAAAAGTTCCAAGTGTGGGGCGGGGTGTGGGGGATGATGGGGTGAGAGGGGTGGGGGGAGGGGGTTGCAACATATATGTGTAAGAATTGACAAAAGCAACACAGAAATATGTAAAAAAAATATATAATAGTTTTAAGTGGGGGGGGGGGGGGGGGGGGGGGTGTTGTGGAGCGGGGGTGAGGGGGAGAGGCAGGAGTGGGTTGGGGTGGGGGAGGGGGAGGATGGGGCAACATATATGTGTAAAAATTGACTAAAACAACAAAGAAATATGTAAAAAAAAAAAAAAAAAAATTTTAAGTCTGCGGCGGGGTGAGGGGTGGGGGTGATGGGGTGAGAGGCGTGAGTGTGTTGGGGTTGGGGGGGGGGGGGGGGGGGGGGGGGGGGGGGCAACATATGTGTGTAAGAATTGACTAAAACAACAAAGAAATATGAAAAAAAAAAAAAATCAAGTGTGGGGCGTGGTGGGTGGGGTGATGGGGTGAGAGGCGGGGGTGGGGGGAGGGTTGCAACATATATGTGTAAGAACTGACAAAAGCAACACAGAAATATGTTAAAAAAAAAAAAAAAGTTTCAAGTCTGGGGCGGGGTTGGGTGTGGGGGGGGGGGGGGAGGCGGGGCGGGGCAGTGGGGTGATGGGGTGAGAGGCGGGGGTTAGGGTGGAGGGGGGTGTGTGGACGGGGAGGGTTGCTACATGTATGTGTAAGAATAGACAAAAGCAACACAGAAATATGTAAAAAAAAAAGAAAAAAAAATTCAAGTCTGGGGCGGGGTGGGTGGTGGGGGGGGGGGGGGGGGGGGGTGATGTGGTGAGAGGCGGGGGTGGGGGGGCCCGGAAGGGTTGCAACATATATGTGTAAGAATTGACTAAAACAACACAGAAATATGTAAAAAAAAAAAAAAAAAAAAAGGAGGGGAGTGGGGGCGGGGGTAGAGGGGGGAGGAGGGAGCCCATGCCCCAATATGGGTGAAGTAATAAGATGCATAATGCTATAACAAATCCCAAACCAAAATTATAGATATATACATGCTTTCATGCAAACCTAGATCTGCCTTTATTGCACATTTTATGGGCCATCACAATTTGGGTTCCATGGGAGCCCAGAATTTGCAGAAGTCAAAATTACTTATCCAACCCTTTACAACATACTATAAGGAAACCAATTCCAAAATTTAGTTCAGCTAGGACAAAAAATGTAAGAGATATAGACCTTTAAACACAGCTTGCACGCAAAATTTGATGTGAAACAGACATATTTTAAGGGCCATCAGAATTTGGGTTCCATGGGAGCCCAGGGGTTACAATAAAAAAATAATTGTCAGTGTAGATTCCCTTGAGATGGGTGTCTAATTGATTTGTTGTTTTAACGATTATCGGATTACAGTAGCAATCAAAAGCAATCGTTAGTTGTTATAAAAGCGTTCCATTGTCCGACTTTACTGTAAACACGACCGACTGCTGTCTGCTAATGGGGAAACGCAGTTGCTGTTTGATGTCTTGCCGAAGCTGTTTGCAGTTTGACGGATGGGGTATTGAGACGTCTCCAATTACAAAGGAAAATAATAATTACATTCGTGCCAAACATCAGTCCTAAACAATGGCCTAATGAAATATTGGTTTTGTTATAAAACGTTTATTATATACAATGGATAAATAAAAGAAAGAAAATAGAACCTTATTATTTGATTCTAATCACATCATCATGTGTATTATTAATTTATTCTAAATAAAACGAAGTAAAAAAGCGAAGTATTAAATATCGCCATAAATTATGTATTGGCAACTATTCATTGGTAATAACCATTTTGGGGCAAGTTAAAAAAAAATCAGGGCGAGTGACTTTTCAGTCAGGGCAAGTGGACTTTTGAAATCTACTTGCCCTGGGCTAGTCACCAATTTTAATTTTCTTTGGAGCCCTGAAAGGTTCTCTTAAGTATTGACCTCAAAATAGTTCTAGACTTTTTCTTGAAGATGAAACTATTATACTAGTTATTTTACCTCTCCTTTCAGTATCCTTTGTTTTGCACTAATTGTTTATACTTTCAATATGCTCAAAACAAAGTGAAGTGCAAAAGGCATATACATCGGATTAAATAATTTCAAAATCTGAAGAACAGTTTTGTCACGCAACCAAGATAATAGTATCTATCCCGCCACCAACTGCCAAATTTTACAACATATGTACACCATTTCTAAGCCTAGTGATAACAAGGTATATATAAAAGTTCCATAGTTTAAGAATCCGAACTCTATAGACACAACAGAAATGGCTTTAACCAGCCAGGCCAAACACCAAAACTGGAGCTTCGAATTAAGAGTTACCAACTCATAATTCATTTTACGCATATATTCAATCACAGATATTTAAAGAACACGTAAAACTGTACTTTTAATCAGCACATATACACTATTATAACTCCTGGACAGTATTTTGATCAACGGTTTTGTAGAGTAATTTTGTCGTTATTTGGTTGTTAGTTTCGGTAAGCAATGCAGTTTCTACTTGTCAGTCATTCCATACAGATAATTTAAGTGATTGTCAATAGCAACAAGTTGTGGGCATTAAGAATTGATTTGCATTTTTCAGAGCTTACGCAGTTTTAAATGCCAATTTCAAAAGCTAGCAGTTTAATACAAACAGGGTTGGCTGTAATTGAGCGTCATTGAAAAATGTGAATAACAACAACAAACCTGCATCTTCTGCATCGTCCGAGTCAACATATTTCTTGGCTTGAGCAACCCTTTTCCGAGATGATGGGATCACATCCAGCCCCGTTTCTAACACCTGGATATCATCATCTGAGTGTGCTGCCTTGGATAGAACTGGAGGACTCACTGAAATTAAGGCCATCCTTAATGAACAGTCTAAAAGACAGTGACAAAAAAATAAAAATAAATAAATGGATTAACTAACTGGCATGCTCATTAAGCGATTTTTGTTCACCCTTTTGGAAATGGTACCAGTACCCATTTAACTGAGAAAAATCATGTTGATTTGCCTTAAACTGGGAAATTTGCGCTATCAAACAAAACCAATATTGTATACTTTGCAAACATATTACCATGTAAACATTCTCTTGTAGTATTTCATTACCCGCACCTAAAATAATAATTTTTCCCACTCTTCTGGTTAAAGTTTCACAAATATATATATTTTTTTTGACAGGGAATTTTTTTCACTCCAATTGGGAAAAAGACACTGTTATTCTAATGCCTGATAAATACTTCAAGTTTACCGTGTGTCATTTAAGTCATTTTAAGAGATTAAAATATACAAACCTATAGTTGGTACAATGGGGGAGGGGGATCTATTGTCATCTTCACTGTCAATAACAACTGGATCATCAGCCTCACGTGTTGCCTTTGTAACTGTGGACTCCTGGGAATGTTCAGATTGACTCAGGGACAGTTCCAGGGCTGCCTGCAACTCACGGTCGAATAATTTCTCCTGAAGTGATGGTCGTGCCCTGGTAAGGATGAATTAAAACAAGAGGTCAATGACCTTGAAGCTCTACTGATAGATGTTGATAGCTAGTTTCATGAAAATTTGTCATGTAGTTTCAGAGGAGTAGTCGCCAAACATTTTTTCTATATAACTCTATGTAAACAAAGATGGCCGCTGGTGGCCATTTTTAATGTCGAATCAAAATAATTTTCAACAAGGATAAACAACATGTCATGTTGATCTTTTAGAAAAGGTCCCATATCAATATCACTTATAGTTTTCAAGAAGTAGTCGCTACAAATTTGTTTTTTAAAAAATTACTTTTAGCCGTGGCAGCCTTCTTGAATTTTAGCCATGTTAACGTTGAATCAAAATGATTTTCGTCAAAGATCAACATATCATGCTGATCATGTTAGAAAAGTCTCATATCAATATCACTTATAGTTTTCAAGAAGTAGTCGCTACAAACTTGTTTTTTAAAAATCTATATTTAGCCATGGTGGCCATCTTGGATTTCACATCAACATAAATGTTTACTAGGATCAACTAAACATCATGGGCAACATTTCTGTAAAGTTTCTTGAAAATCCATCTTGTAGTTTCAGAGAAGTAGTTGCTACAAAAAAAGTTTACCGACAGACGAAAGGATGAAGGACATCGCACCACGGCATAAGCTCTGCTGATCTTTGATCAGTAGAGCTAATTAAAAATATCACTGTAAAAAAATGCCCCCAAAGTGACCTTTGACCTCTAAGTATGATCTTGACCTTGGAGCCATGGACCCGGATTTTGTGCGCGACATGTCATTTGGTTGTGGTGAGCACTTGTGCCAAGTTATTTGAAAATCCGTCCGGGCATGCAAAAGTTATTGACCGGACACAATTTGACCTTTGACCTCTAAGTGTGACCTTGAACTTGGGGCCACAGATCTGGATTTTGTGCGCGACACATTGTCTTTTTGTGGCGAGCATTTGTGCCAAGTTATTTGAAAATTCGTCCATGAATGCCAGAGTTATTGACTGGACACGATTTGACTTTTGACCTCCAAGTGTGATCTTGACCTTTAAGACCGACTCATTGCCTTGTTATGGTGATGACTTGTGCCAAGTTATTTAAAAATCCCTGCAGGGGTTGTGACGTTACGGTCCGGACACGAAAATGTGTACCTGTTTTTGACCTATGAACTGCAAGTGTGACCTTGACCTTTCAGGTACGGACCTGGGTATTGCGCGCGACACATCGTCTTGTTATGGTGATTATTTGTGCCAAGTTATTTAAAAATCCCTGTAGGGGTTTGACGTTACGGTCCGGACACGAAATTGTGTTCCTGTTTTTGACCTATGAACTACAAGGGTGACCTTGACCTTTGAGGTACGGACCTGGGTTTTACGCGCGACACATCGTCTTGTTATGGTGATCAGTTGTGCCAAGTTATTTAAAAATCCCTGCATGGGTTGTGATGTACGTTCCGGACACGAAATTGTGTACCTGTTTTTGACCTATAAACTGCAATGTGACCTTGACCTTTGAGGTACGGATCTGGATTTTGCGTGACATCGTCTTATTATGGTGATTACTTGTGCCAAGTTAATTAAATCCATGCAGGGGTTTTGAAGGTATAGTCCAGACACGAACTGCGGAATGACGGACGGACGGAAGGTGCGATTACTACATGCCCCCGAAAAGGTTTCGGGGGCATAAAAACAAACAACATACATATAGAATATAGTTTTTTTCAAAGGGTCACAATCCACTTACTTAAAGCTGCATTAAAACACTCTTTAGCTTATAAAACACACAATAATTACGTTAACAAACATTACACATGAATACAGGGTGACGAATATGAATATTTATTCATGAATATTCAGTAAAGAAACAAGAACAAAAGCGGCTGACTCACGGGTTACTCATCCTTTCATGCTCCAATGCACTCCTGCACAAGTATTATTTAATTAATCTCTTTAAAATAGGAAATAAAGAGAATAAATAAAAGCTCATTTACAGTTTGTTAATAGATGTACTGGGGTATTTTTGAGTCTTAAGTAACTAATCATTACTATTACTTTATAATTACCCTGTTAATAAGAATGGTCTTGTATCATACATGTATATGTTTCTAATCATGATCATTTGTCGTTTGTTTGGTAATTTCTTGTCTATATTGTGTGCTCATGTTCATATGCTCTCCATATGGTAGGTAATAAAGAATAAAATCGACAAAAAAAAAGAAAGATGGAAAACGTAGGGCGAGTTGAGCTTACAAGCTTTATATTTTAAAAAATAAAGTCCCGTAACTCTGCCCAACTTTGTTTTAGGCCTCAGCCAAGATCAGATGACATTTTTTACCAAGCCCATGTTATATGCCAGTTTCTTGCATATCCGTCATTTTACTGGGGCTAGTTATTTCCATCTCACCCTAGGGTCAAGATAAAATTCACGCATCCAGCATGCAGGAAAACATGCAAAACATTAGTAGCTGGCAGCGTCAACGCACAACATGTCTCTGATATGCAAGAAAAAGAATCTATCATGGGTATTCGGTTTAGATAGGGAATTCCACTTTAAAAATGGGTGTTTTTTTTAGCATTTACAGTTTAACAGATAGAATATCTGAATGCAAAATCTTACATGGAATGTATAGACAATTTTGTACCCTTTTGTTTGCAAGAGCCTATGCCATCTACAGCCAAAGATATTTGGAAAATACTAAAATCACTGCCCATGTTATATTTTTATGCATTTTTCATACTTTGAGGAAGAATGCATTGGAATTTTAACAAAATTGGAATATTTTGTAATTGCATATAAAATGGGCTTAGTAAAAAAATGTCATCTGATCTTGGCTGAGGCGTAACAGAAACCTATTTAATTGCTATCAAGAAAGATGGTTAAAGGACCATGTAACATATATGTGTGAATTGGACCTCACTGTAACAGTTTGTACTTTGGTCAAGGGTCAATTTGGTCAACAAGGACACAACTGAAATGTTACTTGAACAAAGCGTGCTAAATCATTATGGTCCAAAAAATGTAAACAATATCATTTTAGCTTGTTAAATGTTTATTAGCTGTTAGTTATGTTAAACTATACTCTCTTGAAATAGAGAATACTCATTGCATTTTATTAATGTACAGTTACAGTAATCAAAACAATTGTGCATTGAAATGTTATGCAAACAATTTTTGCTCAGAATCATTGTGTTGGTCTAAAATGCAGTATATACATATTACGAAAAGATACAATGTCTTGTCCGTAGACATCACTTAATCACAGTTTTTCAATTATTTGACATGGAAATAGATGATTAAATACACTTACATCAGTACATCTAGTAAAATTCAATGTGTTACAAAATTAAAATATCAATACAATGCCAAACATAATACTGGATATTGAAAAATGTCCTGTCTGTAGAAATATGCAATATTATTAGAATTTCATTATCCCCACCTTTTTTGAAGAAAAGGTGGGGATCGTGTATTCCTGGCTGTCCTTCCGTACGTATGTCCGTTTGTAATGCAGTGTTCCCACTGACTTTTTCATTTGGGGGTACATGTACCCCCTACTGTTAAATTTTGGGGGTACACTACAAATTTAGGGGTACACTATGAATTTTTAAGATTTTTAAACCTTTCAACATACTTTATTTGCTACTGAAGGCATTACAATACACAGCACAGTGTAATATTCAAGTTGACATTTTTTTATTTTTTTTTTTTTTTCTGTGCGTGCATGCACGTACGAGGTCAGTTTTCTGTGCGTGATTTTTTGTTTTCATGCGTGATTCACGCACATATGTGCGTGAATGGGAACACTGTTATGTTGTGTAACTCCTCCAAACCACTAGGCGGAATTCAACCAAATTTAGTGTATGACTTCACCACATCATGACAACGTGCAAGAGCAACAATATTTTTGACTCTGCCCCAATGTGCCCGCCCCAGGGGTCAAAAGGTCAAATACACTAAAAATTCAAATACACTATTATTTTTTACATTCAAATTGGTATTTCTACCCATCTATATAAGTTACACAACATATCAAACGTTTTTTTTACTTCAACCTCCGACCGGGGCTTGGGCGAATGTCATCGGAGTGGGGGTGTATCAAATCTTCTCTTTTTTTTATTATGTCTTATAAATTCAACCAAACTATGTGTAGTACTTCACCACATCATAACGACGTGCAAGAGCAACAATATTTTTGACTCCGCTCAAAGGGGGCCCGACCCAGGGGTCAAAAGGTCAAATACAATAAATATTCAACTAATTAACCACTATGCGGAATTCAACCAAATTAGTGTATGACTTTACCACATCATGACAACTTGCGAGAGCAATATTATTTTTGACTCCGCCCCAAGGTGCACATCCCAGGGGTCAAAATGTCAAAAACACTAAAAATTCAAAATTGCTAAGGAGCTATGGTATTGTTCATCATGATATATGGCAGATACAAACTTTGGGGGTTGATTGGCATATTGCCAGGGATGTGCATGCGACTTTTGAGAAATTTTGATGCAATGTCGGAAAACGGAGCTAGGGGAGATAATCCATGCATCTCTGACTTGCACTTCAAAAAGGTGGGGATCTGCGATGGCTCACCATCGACTACATCTAGTGTATTATGTAATTTTCCTTGTTGTTTTAGCAAAGAATTCTGTATTTCATTGTTTTTTTACCAGGTCTTGATGTATATATGTTTAACACTATTGGATTAGTGTGCAAATGAAATGCATCAGAAAAAAATGGCATCAAAGTTACTGTTACGACAAACATGTTGCTATTATTTAATAAAAGATATTTTATGAAACTTGTAACAGTGTTTAAAAATGTTATTTTGGTATTTATTTATCATTTAAAGCTACAAAGGTATATAAGTAGTTATGAACAAGATGTGGTTTTCTTAGTAAGGCAACTGTGACTTGTCCGTAGATATTTTGTTGTTATTTCCATGTGTTTTGTTATTGACCTATATCTTAACTATCATTTGACTGACACACATACATGATGCATTTCGGAATGGAAATTCACTAATACTAAATTAATTCTTTCTTAAAATAGAGCCTAATAGCATACACTTACTTTAAGAGAAATTATATGAAATAAAAGGAGGTAAAACTTTAATTATTCACACATTTTTTAAAGTAAAAAATAAAATAAAAATGAAAAAATAACTATAAATAGCTCCGTTTTGGTATGAAATTGTACATTGTGACATGTCTTTATTATCCAATACTAAAAATGTAAAGATTAATATGTTTTTTGATATAAAAAATGTTTGGTTTAAAATATGAGGCTTATGTTGTTTTTTCCCTTGAAATTACAAATATTATTTAACAAGAGAGGTTCGTAAAACATATATGCCCCCCTTCAACAACCGTGACACAAACATTCCTGCCAAGTTTTGAGTGCCAGCTGTTTTTGAGTTATGGAAGTCAAGCATTTTTTAGTGATTTTTTTTTACAAGTTTTGTTACCATGGCAACCACATTTTTTTATGAGAATCTACCCAAAATGGGAGGTGCAAAACTACACCATGACACAAACATTCTTGCCAAGTTTCGAGTTTGTAGTGCCAGCTGTTCTCCAGTTACCGCGAAGACAAGCGATTTTTAGTGATTTTTTACAAGTTTGGTTACCATGGCAACCACATTTCTTATGCGTATCTACCCAAAAGGGGAGGTGTAAAACTACACCATGACACAAACATTCTTGCCAAGTTTTGAGTTTGTAGTTCCAGCTGTTCTAAGTTATCGCGAAGACAAGCGATTTTTAGTGTTTTTTTACATATTTTGTTACCATGGCAACCACATTTCTTATGCAAATCTCCCCAAAGGGGAGGTGCACAACTAGACCATGATAAAAACATTCATGCCAAGTTTCGAGTTTGTAGTGCCAGCCATTCTTGAGTTATCGCGAAGGGGGGCATACAAATTGAATATCAAAAACATAATTCTTACCAAAGAGCTATACATTTCTGAAAAATAACCTCTTTAGAACATAACAAATACAAAATAAATGTTATTTAGGAACCTTCAAAATTGAGCTCCAGTGAACAAAAAATGTCATCTGATCTTGGCTGAGGCGTTAACCAAAACATCCTGACAAGAAATAATACTGATACTTCTTATAATGTTAGATGAAAAACTTTAGAATTGAAAAACTTCAATGTCCTGTAACTCTGCCAAAAGTCATTCAACCGGAACGTCCTGAAAATATGCATTACGAGGCATCATACAGATACTTCATGTGAAGTTTCGTGAAAATCAGATAAACCATAGGAGGAGTTGAGAGGACAAGCTTTAGAATCGAAAAACTTCAAAGTCCCGTAACTCAGCTAAATATCATTCAACTGGAACTTCCTCACAACATGTGCTACTAGACATCATACTGATACTTCCTGTGAAGTTTCATGAAAATCGGATGAAAAACATAGTAGTTGAGTGGACAAGCTTTAGAATTGAAAAACTTCAAAGTCTCGTAACTCAGCCAAAAATCATAAAACCGGAACCTCCCGATAATATGCGCTACTTGACATCATACTGATACTTCCTATAAAGTTTCATGACAATCGGATAAAAAATGCAGGACTTAAGCGGACAAGGAAACAGGACAGACGAACAGACATGCCTGCAACTATATGCTCCCCCGATAATTTCGGGGAGCATAATAATAAAAATATCTTTAAAACGATAAGCATATCAAGATCTATCAACACATTCTCTGATCTGAGGGCTTCCCTTAACTTAATAGAGAGAAAACAGTGTTTTAGGGACATGATTTCAAATGCATTTTATCAGTTTTTATTAATAAATTTAATCAATAAACCCAGGTTGCTAATCTCAAATGTTATTGAAAGCATTTACAAATATCAGACCTTAAAGGTTTGCCTTTATTGGCAGTGAAGATTGACGAAATAAACAACCTGATGTATAACATATATACTGTGACAGGAACAACACACTATTCTTTAAATACATGAAAAGTTGGTTGTATTTTGAAATATGGGTTAATAGTAAAAAATTGGACTATTGGTTACACTTTATTATTTGTATATGAAAATATTCGAATAACAGTGCAGCGAATACCGAATACGATTCAAATATGGGACACTTTCGATTCATCAAATATTAGAGTTTATCATTACGCCTCTATACACAACGACATGTACTCGTCGGGGGCCACTTTCCGTCACTTATGTAAACATAAAATAATTTTTCAGACAAATTTATGTATCCTGACAATTTTTACTCTATTTTCTATTAGGTTATCTCTTCCTGGAAATTTGATACCAAAGAATTTTGTTTTATATAAATTATCGAAGAGGCACGTGACCTTTTTATAAATAGACTAAAACTGAGAAATCATTTTGTTTACAAGCCCAGTTTCCGTCATGTATTTTATCGAGTGATAGAGACAACTAGGTCAAGATACAGTAAACTTTTATGAATTAGAAACTTGTTTGCAAGTCTATTCAACAATTTCATTGTAAAAATGGTATGTTTGCATTGTTCCATCAGTCACATCGATCGTTATAACAATGCGCCTGGTAACGTCAATGTAAAACGTTCAACGACGAAAATTTACAGTAACTCTGTGTAAATCAAACAGATACAGGTTGTACGAGTTGCTTCTCTTTGGTTAAATTATATAATCACGGTCTATTTTAACTGCGTCCACTGAAGAGTGATAAAAATATGACGTCATTACAGTGTTATTTTTTTAATAGTTTATTATGCGGCAGTATGCACGCGCATCCCCAACGCCATATAAGGAAGTAAACACATTTTTCGGAGAAATCCCTTTCGTTTTTTACCGCTTATTTACTTTTTGGTAGTTTTTCCTGTTTCCAATCTTCAGTTATAAACGTCTGAAAATAAGTGACATCGCGAAAGTAATTTGCAGTGTAAAAACGTTTTTTAAATGAGAATGACGGAAACTGGGCTTGGACGGTAACTGGCCTCTAACGAGTACCATTACTGAATATTTACCACATACTGTGTGTTCCTTTAACCCATTTCTTCAATCAACTATATTGGTATTTACAAATATTTTGTTTTCTTCAATAAATAAACTTTTAGAAAAGCAGCAAATAATGGTAGTCCTGAAGGTAAAATTATTGCAATAGATATACGATTGGTAATAGTAGTTCTTGAAATATATGAGAAAATGACTGTAAAATCTGAATATTTCTATTTTGGTAAGAGCATAAAAACCTCTATTGGGTTTAACTTTGGGCTAAAACACCTTGGAACTTGATGCATGCTTTCAAAATAAAGACTTTCAGGTGCCCCTTGAAAGAATAAAGAGAACCTTTAGCTACCACAAGTTCTAGTCCTGATGGCATTTAATATCAAGAAAGACTCAGCCTGTAGTTCTACCATTGGGTCCACATACACCCATTTAAATATTCAGTTTATTGTTATGTGCAAAATGTACCTTTTGGGGGTTGGTTCCTTTTCTTTCTTTAGTTGTGGTGGTTTTTCATTCTTCTTTGACTTGTTTTCTTTGTTTGACAGTTTTTGTTTCTTGGAGACTGGTGGGGTGGAGTCAGCAAAATCATCTGCCAAAAAAAAATCAATTGATTGCAATTTTATTCAACGGTGAAATGGCCAAAGAAATGTGTGAACAATACGCAATTCCTGCACAAAGAAAGCACAAACTCTTGCAACTGATTTGTCTCTCAGGTTACCTGAAGTCCTTCACACCTACATACTGCACATTTTTTGGGTTTGTTTGAATGGTTTTAAACGTCATTTTGAGCCCAAGTTAGGCCATATATATGACGGTAAATTTTTTTGTGGTAGAGGCAGACTACCCCACTTTTCCTGGGTAGAATCAGTACTGTATACGTCCCGCAATCCACAATAATTGACACTTCCCTACTTGACAAGTCAAGCTCCCAGGGGATTCAAACCCGCAGCAGTGAGCAGGACAAGTCAAGCTCCCGGGGGATTCAAACCCGCAGCAGCGAGCAGCCAGAACCAGGGGATTCAAACCCGCAGCAGCAAGCAGCCAGAACCAGGGGATTCAAACCCGCAGCAGCGAGCAGCCAGAACCGGGGGATTCAAACCCGCAGCAGCGAGCAGCCAGAACCAGGGGATTCAAATCCGCAGCAGCGAGCAGCAAGAAAGTTTTTAGATGCAGTGTCTTTACTAACCAGGCCATGGAGAAATATTTGGGGTACAGGTGTCACTGACCATGTCAATCATTTATATTACTTAGAAGAATTGCTTGTTTTATATATCATCACTGTGTGAAATATTCCAGGGCTTTTTTACGGAAATATGGGAAGAGGCCCAGGCCCTTTAATACATCGGAAAAAGCGTGATTTTCGAGATTTACGAGGGTGCTTCAAAAAGTTCTGTCACTAGGCATATATCCTTTGAACTGGATATTACACTGAGATAAAGTAGTGTATTTATAGTACTATCGGGTTCGCTTTCTTAAATTCCACAACAAAAATGAAATATTTCCGGTTATTTCTACCCCTGAATTATCTACCCCTACCACACCTTTTGGGCACTGGATCTCTAAAAATGTCCTTGTAACAAAACATTGTAAATATTATTTGAATAATTCTATGCTTTTAAATTTTCTTGTGCGCCATCATCTGTTGTTATTCGCCCATAATCCATGAAAATGATTGTCAAGAATTCGGAAAGGTCTTGCTGCAAACCTGATATGAGTGAATGCATATCCCTTAATTTTTGCAGAAATAACACTGATTTTCTTCATTTTGTTTACGGAAATGTTATAATATCTTTTAAATGTCGTAATTATTCTCATAGTATTAATATGTTTTCATATTTTTATACAAATCCTAGTTCTTCAGAGTTTAAATTTCATTTTCAACACATTATTGTACAATTTTGTACAATATTTAGTGAAAATATTGATCATCCAAAAACGCTATTTCATAAGACTGCCCTTCCATTTAATGTCCATTTATCATTTAATTAATTTTACACGTTAGCTTAAAATGTTAATTTCTAAGACAATACCTTTTCATCTACCATGCTTAAATTCTGAATCGTGTAATGCACAGATATAACTGGTTATGTATGAGAAATTTCAAAGGTCTTCGACAAATACTTAAAGAGAAACAGACATTTAAAAAGTAACAATTAACATACCTGAAATAAACTCAGGACGAAAATGCCTCAGTATGTTTAAGTGATTTTACCATCAATGGAATGGTATTGAAACTCTCTTTCATTTGGTATCAAACAAAAACACTCACAACGAGAACATACTTGTTAAAACGCGTTAATGACAGAACTTATTGAATGACCCTCGTATTATACAAAGGGGATAAAAACCGTTTGATTTTGAGGTACATGTATAGGAGAACAGTGTTTTAGGCAGAAATTGAAGATTTGGGTGTGCAAATATGCAAAAAAGGTACATTTTAGATAAACTGTCGTCTGTAAATAGATCCCAAACATAACAATGATGAGAAAGTAAGAGGGGGAAATAATGTTTAGCAAAAAACAACAACATAAAACCCACAAATACTTTTAGGCGATTTTTTCCAGCCATAAAGTAGGCTATTTTGCTAGGGGAAGAGGCCGAGTTTTGGCCCCTGTTTATGAAGGGTGTGGGGTGGGGAAAGCCATGTATTCACTATACCTAGATATTTCACAAAATCTGGTTGACTTGATTTTAAAAAAACATTTAAGAAATGTTACCAACCATCAGAGTCCTCCCCAGCACCAAACTTTGTGTAGTCAACACTCTTTCTAGACCTGAAAATAAATAAATAAGTTAATACATGTATACAGTAATATGGCTCATTTTCACTTGCTAGAAAGATATCTAAAACAATGTAACAATTAAGTGTCCACTTGCTAGAACGATATCTAAAACAATGTAACAAGAGTTCACTTGCTAGAAGGATATCTAAAACAATATAACAAGTGTTTACTTGCTAGAACGATATCTAAAACAATGTAACAAGTGTTCACTTGCTAGAACGATATCTAAAACAATGTAACAAGTGTTCACTTGCTAGAACGATATCTAAAACAATGTAACAAGTGTTCACTTGCTAGAACGATATCTAAAACAATGTAACAAGTGTTCACTTGCTAGAACGATATCTAAAACAATGTAACAAGTGTTCACTTGCTAGAACGATATCTAAAACAATGTAACAAGTGTTCACTTGCTAGAACGATATCTAAAACAATGTAACAAGTGTTCACTTGCTAGAACGATATCTAAAACAATGTAACAAGTGTATGTATAACTTTGCCCAGGAATCAATTGAAATTACTTTGCAAACAATATATTTAAAAACTGCACACAATTGGATTAAAACGGTAGCTTGGCAAACACTTTCTATAGAAACTGTAGTTTACTAAGTACTACTTTCTATCCGGTGCACAGAATGACCGGAATAGACCTATTTACCGAAATACTCTGGAATAGACTGAAATATACCAGAATAGACCATAGAATGACCGAAACAGACTTTTTATAATTGATATATGACTTACAGTATTATATACCTTTTGTAAGCTATTCGCTTCTAAGGTACTTCTTGATTGACTTCCTGGGTAGTAATTGAATTGAATTGTGTTTTAAGGCACACCAACACATGAAAGGTTATATGGCACCTAACAGGCATGAACATGCCAGGCTCATCCTCCATGTACATCGAGATTAAATATGGAAAATGGGCCTAGAACCTCTCACCCTGAACTGCAGAGTTGCTGCAAATTCTATCGTAGAAACTCCATTTACGCTGGAGCCATGTTTATTGTTTTTTCTGCCACTGCTCTTTTGACGCAAGCGAGATGGCACCTGAAACAATGCAGGGATCATGATGAAGACCTTTAATGAACATGAACAAAAAATGATAAAATGAACATGAATTTGGGGGGGATTCTACCCCTTTGCCTACCCCTCCAAAGGGATCTGCAGTGGCCCTATTCTTTGCCCCGTGACCAAACGGGGCCTTTCTTGGGTAGAACCAGTACTAAGCAATGCAGATAAAGTGTCTTGCTCAGGGACACAACGAATACGGTTATGGCAGGGATCAAACCGACGACGTTTGGATCATGGGTCCAACACTCTAGACCACAGCGCTCCACATATGATAGAATATCGATAGAATACAATTACATACAGTATTAGAATAATAATAAAAGTATATTATTACATAAAATATTTTATAAAATATAAAAATAAACAAGAAAATGTGTCCAAGGGACCTGAAAGCCCCGCTAAAGGGTTATCAGTTGCTTACAAAATGGAGTAACAAAATGTTAAGTGTAATATTAAAAGGCAAGTTATATGGACCTGATTTGGGTAGGAACATAATGGTGCCATACACGTGTTTATGAAGTTTGAATACTGTAAGGCATTTGGTATGTGAGTAACTGACTTACAGTGTTGTTGTTTTTGTGTTTTGTGAATGCAGCCTGTGCCCATGCCATTGTGAAAAATAGCGGCATTTCTCTAGAAATTGTGAAAATTGAGAAATATTATAACAAAAGAGAAATAAACTTTTTTCACTTTTATTTTCAGTTTAATATCCCTTGGTTTTAAGTTTTGTTTTTGGTAACTACAGTCTAGTCTTGACACCAGCTTATATTTCGTTTGGTTTGCTACATCTCTTCATTCAAACCTCTGAAACTACTTTCTACCTCTATCTAGAAGAATTATTATACAGACTTCACGATCGAAGAAGGCTCTGTCAACGCTCCAATTTATATTTATTGTCTACAGTAATTTGTAAGTATAGTATGTCTCAGTCATGAATGAAATATAAGACTAGTATCCTTACTGGTCTGTATTTACCCAAAAAAAAATAAAAAAAATAATGTTTCAGATTGTGAATTTTTTGGATATAATTGTGAAAAAAGAATACTTTTTGGAACTGTGAATTGGGCTGAATTTCGGCCCCAAATTATGCATAAAAAAAACACTGGACTTAATAACCAAGATGACAAGATGGGCCTAAATTGATCACCTGAGTACTGGCCCATTATCAAGCCCCTATGGTCATTTACAATCTGTGCAAGTTTGGTTAAGATTCATTGTTCAAGAAAGTTTGGTAAAGTTCAAATACAAAATGAAGGTGTTAGAGTGTAACCCCTGCGGCAGGGCCAAACGTGACCCCAGGGCTACATGTAATATATAAGAGCTGTGTGCCTTGTGGTTTCAGAGAAGAAGATTGTTTTAAGTGTTTCCCTATACAAGTCTATGTAAAACATGTGACGCCTGGGGCAGGGTCAAACGTGACACCAGGGTCACCATTTGACTAAACTTTGTAAACGACCTAAGTCTTGAATTTCTGCTTAATACACTGGTGCAAACACAATTTGCCTTGAACTATACTGTTAATTAATATGAATGATTTTCACAAAAACAACAACACCTTCTTACACAAATTTATTGTTTAAATTATTGTAAAGTCGATCAGCGATAATTATTCCAAGCTGACGTGTTAGCTGTTGCAGATACAGATACAAAATTTATTTAAAGTCGGTATGGCATATAAACACTATAAATAGCTATTGACCGCCATAGCAATAATGCTCGTCTTGTCCATGTGCTCTGTAAAAGAATATTAAACATTTAATGACAACACAATATCTGCCAATATTTCTTTTATTTTGATAAAAACATAAACAGTTCCATAAATGATGTGTCAAGATTCTACACAAAAAAAGTGCACCAAAGCACCATAAAGATGAATCAATTTCACACCATTAATTTGCATTAAAAGGATGTGCTAAATTGGTTAGTAAATTACGGCACACCAAATTAACATAAACTCAATTAATTGAACCTCTCTTCAATTATTGGAAAAGAGGTCTAGTTCAACTGAAGAGAGGTTCAATTCAATTGAAGGGAGGAGTCTAATTCAATTGAAGAGAGGTCCTAAATTTGATTGAATTGAAGAGGCAAAATTCAATTGAAGAGAGGTAATTAAACCACTCTTCAATTGAATTACGGTACACCTCTCTTTAAATAAGCGATTGGCATAATGAACAAGAGGTCAATGACCTTGAAGCTCTACTGATTGATTTTGATTTCAGGAAATAGTCGCTACAGACTTCTTTTTTGAAAAATTATTTTTAGCCGTGGCGGCCAACTTGAATTTCCGGCCGACCTAAAATTTTACTAGGATCAATAAGACATCAAGAGCAACGTTCCTATGAAGTTTCATGAAAATCAGTTTCAGAGGAATAGTCGCTACAAGTTTTCATTATATAACTCTATGTAAACAAAGATGGCCACTGACAGCCATGTTTAACATCGAATCAAAACGATTTTTGACAAGGACTAACATCATGTCATGCTGATCATTTTAGAAAAAGTCCCATATCAATATCACTTATAGTTTTCAATAAGTAGTCGCTACAAACTTGTATTTTGAAAATCTATTTTTAGCCATGACAGCCATCATATATATAAAGGTACAAGATCTATCTACATGTATGTACATGTATGTAAACAAAAAAATGTATGGCACTGCCCTGGAGGATTTACCAGAAAATCAATAAGAACATCACAAGATCAATTTATTTTACACAAAGCTTAAAGATGATTTCAGTTGTGTTAATTGGTCATTTATTTTAGACCATATTATGTTTAGCTTTCTTTGTGAATATTCCTTATTTTCTTGCTAGATATATGTCCTTTACTTTAACATGTTTACTTTAAACAATGGTAATAAGTAAATGGCTGAATTCGCTTTAAGGTTTTACTTTAGTTCATATTATAAGGGTCCTTATATAACTGGTCTTGAAACAACGCTGTATTCCAAAATATGGCTGTTCGCTACCTGTATCTATCGATTTACGGCTTATCGGGCGTGTTATACGGCTCTACAAAAACGAACGGTAGTTTTACATTTTAATTAATAATTTGAAGAATAGTTTATCAATTTATTTTTTTTAGTCAATTAATATTCTTTATTGATTTGTGGTGATAGTCTATTTCGCTGGTTTAGAAACAAACTTGCTTTCTTCTTTAGGCGACCAATATTTTGTTTTTGGTTTATTTTTTCTGATTTTACCAATTTTTAGCAACCGGAATCATTAAATAATATCTTGTAAAATTTCATGTCTTGAAATTCCTTGTCCTTTCGTCTTTCCATAAAGATTACTTCGAACAAGTTATATTTAGAAATGTTGAAAAAGAACATCAAATAGTAGCTGACTAAGCACCATCTTTCGCGACAAATTATGTGTATTTAACATGGTTCTAATATTTGATACATGTTCGTCTTCAACATTTCTTAACATTCATAACGTTCACATGACATCATCAAAATAATTCGACCAATCAATGATCAATAAAATAAAAGACCTCCACATTCTGGTAGGGGGTAAACTCGGAGTTTATCATTGGTGCTCAACTGACTTTAGCCCTTTATAAAACTAATTTGTAGTGATAATTATATTAAAAGCTTTGTTTTTTTGTGGTCATCTATGTATCTTCTTTTGGTGTTGTCTGATTTAAAAACACCAATATGGATACATTTAATTTAAATCATGGTCTAATATTTTCATTTTTCATATTCATAACTTTCACATCTGGTCAACTTCCGGTAGGTCAAGATATTCAGTAGGTGAAAATAAAGGGGTTTACTCGGACTTTATCCTCAATCTCTATATGAAAAATGAAAATATTAGATCATCATTTAAATTAAATGTATCCTTATTGGTGTTTTAAAATCAGACAACACCAAAAGAAGATACATAGATGTACACAAAAAACAAAGCTTTTAATATAATTATCTCTACAAACTAGTTTTATAAAGGGCTAAAGTCAGTTGAGCACCAAGGATAAACACCGAGTTTACCCCCTACCAGAATGTGGAGGTGTTTTATTTTATTGATCACTGATTGGTCAAATTATTTTGATGATGACATGTGAAAGTTATGAATAGAGATTGACGATAAAGTCCGAGTAAATCCCTTTATTTTCACCTACTAAATATCTCGACCTACCGGAAGTTGACCGGATGTGAAAGTTATGAATAACTTGCTAGATGTAATATTTATGGAAAGATGAAAGGCGAACAAGTTGCAAGACGTAAAATTTTATGAGTTATTATTACCAAAAAGGTGTGAAATGGCCTTACGGGTTGGTGAAAATGGGTAAAATCAGAACAATAAAGAAAATGAATTGTCTATATAGGAAATTTTGTACAATTTCTATAGGTATATGGCATTTAAAAATCTGTGAACTATTTTCGGTGAACTATTTTTCAAATTATTAATTAAAATGTAACACTAACGTTCGCTTTCTGAAGAGCTCATAAATCGATAGATACAGGTAGAGACGACAACCATATTTTGGGATGCAGCTATATTTACGTCTCTTTCAAGACCAGTTAGAGGACTCTGATATCATAGATGTAAACCTAGAACCAACCAGCCAGACTGGAAACGCGAAAACACATTATTTATGAATTTATCGAGTTAAAATTTATTATATATTTTCAGTTATATATATGATACTCACCGACCAGACTTTCTCTCAGCCATTTTGAGAAAAAAGTACAATAGTAATTAAGATCCGTCAACACATGTTAGAATCCCCATATTTATAGATTGTTCAAACAATTCCAGTGTTATTGTTTACAAATTTCCCTCCAATATGACATCAGAATGTTCGAATAAAAGTTTCAATTGTACTGATCTTTAGATTTCGCTCTCTTTTTGTAATCTTTAAATAATTTATAAATGCATAAAAATATTATTATATGTATCGCTTTAAATAACGAGTATTATGAGTAATGAGTATATTTAATGAGTAGTTTCGAATTCGAATGTGCCTCGATGGCTCCACGGGAGGTCAACTCGTACTTAAGGAGGTTGGCTGGGAAAGGAGTAGTGATAAGATTTTTTTAAAATTAATATTTAAGGCTTCTTTGGTATAATTTAGATTCACTTTTTCCCCCTCTAGACGTCATTGAAGAAGGCACATATTTCTTACTTCAAAAATTCACTAAAAAGAGGAAAAATATAGTCATTGAACATTTTCACAATTGTTTTCATAACATTATGTTTATTGAAAAACAACAATTAATTTTCATTGTAATCCTCATTCGTCTTTTTACTTTAAAAAGCAAACATATATGGACCGTACCCCACCCACTTTTGTTTTTACCGAAAAATTAATTCAAGATAAAAAATTATGTTCTAATGATCAACTTTTTTTAAAACTTGTATATATATGTCAAGGTCCTATGACATTTCTTTCAAAACAAGTAAAAAAATATATAGGTCACCAGGCTTCAAGTGATTTTTTATTAAAATTTCTTTAAATTACACCCATTTTGGAGTTATTTTGACATTTTCAATATAAAATACTGTGACACAATATTGACATGGAGATCGAAAATAAAATTAGCTCAGTATCTACTTTTACATATGTATTCCACTACTGAAAAACAAAAATCTGATTTATTCTATAGCAAAAGGATAAATTCTACTCAGAGCTACCCATACCCCTATTTTGTTGACAACAAAAAATGATCACAAATGACGGAGAAAATATGAAGAAAAAAAAATTGCTTAACATTTGGTATGTTACCATCTTAAATCCTACATTATATCCATATCTACTAGAATGGGAAAAATGAAACAATTCTGTTGTCAAATAAAACTATGATTTAAAAAAATAAAATGTTTAGACTTGAAGATGTCAAAACTTGCCCAGCCAACATCCTTAAGTCAACTCGTACTTTAGTCAACTAATATAATATCACTGCGCGAAGGTTGCAAGGTGAATAGTCTGGTTCTCTGACTCATGATGCTCGCTTCGTCTACGCATCTTTACGAAACTTTGCCAGTGTCTTTATATCAATGGAAGCTCGGACATGTTCGAAAACCAGCCGGATCGGATTAGTAACAACATAGTTACGGCCCTTGTTTTGCTGAAAAATGACATATTAAGTCACAGACCTAATAACAAATATTTATAAATTATTTATATGTCTGTGATTAAGCATTGTGAACTCTATAGCACCTTCATTTTGTATTTGATCTTTACGAACGTGTACATATTGATGAAAACTTGGACAAGTTCGAAAATATCGGACCAATAACACCAGAGTTATGGCAAGTAACTAGTATATATAATAGGGGTACCAGTGCAGTAGCATAGAAAGTGGCAGTTACAGTGCAGTTTCCACTCGCAGGGCCTTAAAACGTAAGCATTAAAAATGTGTTAACCACGACTCTTGACTTAATAACACCATCGTTAAAAAACAGCTGAAAACGATGATATGCAAGCTGTTGAAACCGTGATTAACCCATTTTAAAATTGCTTAAGTAAACCCCTGCTCGGGAAAACAACGCTGATACCGCCACTTTCTATATTACTCACATGTCCGGTTTATCAATTCAATAATATTATAATCCACCATCTCCTTTTATGAATAACTAATAACTAAAAACATTTAAAATCATCAAGCAAAGTCAGACGGAACCGGACTGTAGTCTTCATCATCGTTATATATATATATCTATCATGGAATATATTATTTTTCTACGTTTTTCTGTCTTGTAGTTTAGTTCAAGAAGCTCTTCCCTGATTTTATCCAGCTTTCTTGATAATAATCCGTTTCAGCCAGTAATCTTTTTCGCTTATTGACTGTGTCTATAAAATCACCACGAACTACCTCATATTCTACTTGGCTCTGCTTGCCTTCCATTATTTTTTTCTATATTTATCTTCAAACTTTCCATTTTTTTTGCAATATTTTCTATACTTTCTTGTTCCATTATATGTAATAATACTATACAATATTTATTTTTTAAACCCTAATTTAATATTTTGAATGTCCTTAAATGGGAACCCAACTATTAAAATCATCATTATAGCCTTTCCACTTAACCAAAGCTTGCCTTTTTTTATAATCAATATAGATATAAAAATCGAACAGGAAAAGTAGCGTTCAAGGACGACAGTCAACCACAAACACACACAGAAACAAAGAACAAATTTAAAGATGAATAAAAGGCCAAATAAGACATCACAAACACACAAACACAAAATGGTTGCCGATAGGGCTACCGCCTTGGAACGGTCAGTGGCAAAAAAGGCCGATGTGAGTTTAAACCAGGTTCTAGGGTGCACCAAACCTCACACTTACCCTACTTCATCCCAATAAAACGGGGCAGTGTAAATAAAGAAATCCCCGGCATGAATTATTCTCTAACCAACAAGGCAGCATTAATAGGCAATATAAGTAAAACACAAAGGTGCTCGTGCATATATAAATACAAAAAACAATAGCATAGAAAGCCACAAAGAAGGTACTCAATGACTTTTGTGTTTGTGATGTCTAATTTGGCATTTTGTTCATCTTTAATGTTGTTCTTTGTTTCTGTGTGTATTTGTGGTTGACCTTTGTCCTTGAATGCTACTTTTCCTGTTTGATTTTTATATCCATATTTATATTATATTAATTCGTTTAAAACAAATCCAAATGGCGTTTGAACTCCATTAAGATTAATAATTTACCAGTGAAACGGTTAAATAACTAGTAATACTGTTAATGATTGTTTTGTTTACTTCACAGTTTACTTCACAGTGCCCAACTCTTATCGGTTCATCTTTAAAAGGACATAACCTTGTAATGTCAGCTGTACTTATTTTGTAAATAACATCACCGTAAGATCCATCAACAATAGAACTACTTATTAAATCACAGTGAAAATACAAAGTATCAATAGTATTTGTTATGTTTGATGTTACTGTTCCAAATTTAGTTTCTCTAATAGCGGCATCTTTGTCAAAGCTAGTTTGATTCATTTAAATCAAGTGTGAAATTATTATGAATGGTAACTTAACATTTGAAGCTCGATAAATCAAATAGAATTTTTATTGGAACAGCTGAGTCAGTAGATAAATCACCGTTTACAGCTAATGTTTCTTTTATATAATTATCAATACCAGCATAACTGTAATTTCCATTTTGGAAAATAATATCTTTCACATATTTCCCATTAAAATACCTCATCACTTTGTTATTAAAATCCTCACTTATATTATGCCACGAGTAAATAAATATCGGACAGGGAAATTAGCATTCAAGGGGAACAGTCAACCACAAAACACAAAAACAAACACGCAAACAGACAAACAAGAAGGCAAAAGTAATAATAAATGCAAACGACATCACAAACACAAAAGGGTTGACAATAGGGCTACCGCCTTAGAACGGTCAGTGGCAAAGTAGGTCACTGGGGTTTTTAAACCGGTTCTAGGGTGCACCAAACCTCACACTTACCCTACTGTCATCCCATTAAAACAGGACAGTGTAAATAAAGAAATCCCCGCCATGATCTAATCTCTAACCAACAAGGCAGCATCAATAGGCAATATAAGTAAAACACAAATATGCTCGTGTAAATATAAAACAAAAAAACAAGAGCCTAGAAAGCCACAATGAAGGTACTCAGTGACTTGGCAGAAGCCAGAGCAACAAGAGAATAAACCATTAAGGGCACGACAAGAAAGATCACAGACAAACATCAAACGCCATCGTCCCATAGAAGTCAGGTTGTGATAGTCCTTGTCGCAGAAGAGTCCTTAAATTACTTTTATATTTGGAAAGAAGATCAGGGTTACGAAGTTTATGGTAACGGTAACCCTGATTGAGTAGCTTTTTAGTTATACAAAGGTTACGAATATTAAAGTCCTCAACTCGAGTACAAGCTCTTCAAAAACGAATAAGTTGAGACACATACACCCCATAAGAAGTTGATCAGGGAACATCCCCATCAAAGTGGGGATAATTAACAATGTCAAAATTAAAATCATCTCTCTTGTCATAAATTTTCCTAATTATTTCACCATTTTCAATCGAGAGATCTAAATCAAGAAAAAAAGCGTTATTATCAGATATATTAGCTTTGTTAAGCTGAAGTTCTTTAGGATAAATATTATTAACCATAGTTGGAAAGAAAGGGTTGTCAATGTTCAATATGTCATCCAGACACCGAGAGGTGTCATAAAAAGGCTTCAATAACATCTGCCTGAGTATCTGGTTAAAGACTCAACATGAAATCTCCTTCATAGCAAAATAAAAACAAATCTGCGACAAGTGGTGCACACTTTATACCCATAGGGATACCAACAATTTGTCTATAAACGGTGGTTCCATACCTGACGAAAATAAGTCATAGAATTAATCTTATCAAGTCCAATGCCATACTGTTTGTTCTTGTCTAATATCAATGGTCTATCTTACTTGGTGTATTTGAGCTATTAATTATTGAAGCTTTTTCTGATGATAATACAATATTTTGTTCCATTATACGTATTAGAAGATATCATTAACTACCTAAATAAAACAGTTTAAAACTAGATTTTTCAAAATTGAGAACTTCAGTAGTGTCACCTTTTATGTATGTCCATTCTTAAAACAATAGCCCCTCCTTCTTTAATTAATGCTTCAACTGTTTCTTTTAGTATTCGTTTTCCATTTTCTATTTTAGGATATAACTCCTTATTTTGAGCGGTAATATTCAAATAAAAACGTTCTACATCTCCTTTTGTATAAATAAAATGTATTTCAATTAAATAACGCCCGAATTTATGAATTCTAAAAACACCTGTTGGCTCCCTTGATACAGGCATAGTATTTGTAGAATCTATAGTATCCATAGAAAAATATTCTTCAGTATTTATAAATGGATTGGTTACAAGAGTAAACGCTTCGAGAAAATATTTACGAATAGTACTTTGAAGTGTTTTTTGTGTTGGATATGCTACATAACCAATGTTATCTATCATAATAATTATTCCAACTATTGTATTTTCAAAAATTATAATCTGACTTGCATTGTATACTTCTACTTACAACTCATCAATTATCTCAGGAAGTGTTGTGTGGCGACTATCAGACTTTTGATTATGACTTTTAAGGAGAGTTATTTCGCTATCAAAAGCTCTGATTCTTTCACCCTGAACAGCTCTCATTTGCCTTGTAACTTTATTTAATAGCAGCTTCGAGTTCATTTATTGTTAACCATTTATTGTTAACCACTTGCCTATTAATTTCTTTGTACCCTTTGTTAATACCATCAACGCCAGTGCTTATTTGCTCATTAACTTTTTTATAATTATTTTCTAATGAACTTTTGATTATGATTTTTAAGAAGTACTATTTCATTATCAAAAGCTTCTTTCTTCCTGGACAGCTCTCATTTGTCTTGAAGCATCAGCAATAGCAGCTTCAAGCTCATTAATGGCTGGCATGGCGCAGTCTGTAGCGCGGCGGATATGGCCCTGGGTTCAATACTCCGTTGTGCCACTGAGTTTCATCGGTGTGTTCTTAGGCAAGACACTTTCCCTTAGCCTCGTCCGTCGGATGGGGACGTAAACCGTAATATTAACACTGCCAGTACTAACTTCCTCACCAAGGTCAGTTAAAAGTCCCATTATAATATAGATTATATTAAATTTTACCTGTGAAGTTATGCTTCGCTAGCTTCCTCGCGCGATCCAAATTCAGAAAGTCATAGTGTTTGTTAGTTGCTTTTTTACACTGATCTTTACTTACGTCTTGTTCCCTAGAAAGATTGTCAATTTCATTTTTACTTGGAGTTGCAAAGAAGATAAAATGAGAACAATTTATTCTGATGTCTTTAGGAGTTTTGTAATAAGATTGTGTTAAATAAATTACACAAAAGTTTTTATGTCTGTCTTGGATAAAACAATTAATAATATCATTCTGATTAAGTTCACAAACATAATCATCAAGCATGACTATCTTTTGAATATGAGATTCTAGGTCATTCACAGGGATAACTTCATCATTTGAACATTCTAATGTCTTGAATGGGAATTTTATTCTGTTTTGCTATTTTTTTACATATCTGTTCCAAGTTTTTAGCAAATAAATAAATCTTCTAATTGTACACTACAGGTTTCAACAACATGTGAACTAATGTTTTGTTTTTTACCAGAACCGGAATTACCACATATAAGCATTCTAAAATAAGAGTCTGGCATAAAGTTCCATATCTTTTTGAAATTACCATATCATAGGTTGAAATTTCCATATAATATATAGCAGATTAATTATTATTATCTAATTATTATTATATAAATGTTTAAAGTTTATTGTGGAATAGCAAAGATCCCTTATGGTAAAATACTTGGAACCAAAGCAGAATGTTTCAAGGCTAATCAAGTCAGATATTATGGTTTGGTTAAAGTAGCTAAGGATGAACAGAAACCAAAAGAAACAAAACCATCTCCTTTAAGAAAACTAAAGGCAAAACACCCAGGTAGTCTTTCAACTTTTAGATAAACAACGTAATGCTATTTTGCAGCACTAAATATCTTGTAGTTTATCTTGCAGCGGAAATAATTGACAAGCAATTAAAAACTGTAAAAACAGAAAGGGAAATAACACGGCTAAAAATAGACTTGTAAAAATAGGAGAAAAAAAATAATTCTAGAGCTAATATTGCTGCAATAGAAAAAAAGACTTCAGCTTCTAAGCAGAGGAAACAACCAACTAAAAAAACAGTTAAAGAATCAAATAAGAAATAGCTATATCATATTTAACTTAACTTATCTACATTTCTGTTCCAAGTTTTTAACAAATAAATAAATCTTCTAATTGTACACTACAGGTTTTAACAACATGTGAACTAATGTTTTGTTTTTTACCAGAACCGGAATTACCACATATAAGCATTCTAAAATAGGAGTCTGGCATAAAGTTCCATATCTTTTTGAAATTACCATATCATAGGTTGACATTTCCATATAATATATAGCAGATTAATTATTATTATCTAATTATTATTATATATATGTTTAAAGTTTATTGTGGAATAGCAAAGATCCCTTATGGTAAAATACTTTGAACCAAAGCAGAATGTTTCATGGCTAATCAAGTCAGATATTATGGTTTGGTTAAAGTAGCTAAGGATGAACAGAAACCAAAAAAAGCAAAACCATCTCCTTTAAGAAAACTAAAGGCAAAACACCCAGGTAGTCTTTCAACTTTTAGATGAACAACGTAATGCTATCTTGCAGCACTAAATATCTTGTAGTTTATCTTGCAACGGAAATATAATTGACAAGCAATTAAAAACTGTAAAAAGAGAAAGGGAAATAACACGGCTAAAAATAGACTTGTAAAAATAGGAGAAGAAAAAAAAGGCTAGAGCTAATATTGCTGCAATAGAAAAAAAAGACTTCAGCTTCTAAGCAGAGGAAACAACCAGCTAAAAAAACAGTTAAAGAATCAAATAAGAAATAGCATATTTAACTTAACTTATCTTAACTTATTTTATTTTAAACTAACGTTTATTATACATGTCTTTGTTACAATGGAAAGAATTAGGAGATAAAATGCAAAAAAACAAATGAACTTTTTAAAGATGTTGAAAATTAAATAATTAAACAAAGAATAAAAACAGGAGCTAGTAGTGATTTGTATAAAGAAGTATTTAAACCAGTACCTAGCCAAATAAAAGCCAGTCAGAACAGTTAACTAAACAGTTAGCTACTCCAGAAATAAGTCAACAATTAGCTACTGTTCCAGAAGCTATAGTTAGGGAAGCATCCGAAGAAAGGTCTGGTACATTAGGATTCGATAGTAATTTTGATGTTGATATTAATAAAGCCGTGATAAAAGCATATAACTTTCCATTACCAGTGGAATTAAGCCAAAATATAGTAATCAAGGGTGACTATAATTTTGAACCCTTGCTTGCAGATGTTTCTAATAAAATCGATGAAATTGGACGCGACAGGAGTATCCATTTCTAAGCAGATAAAGGAAAATATGCAACAAAAAAAGCATCATATGAGTCAAATAGGCAAGCTCTAATAAACGAGTCAAAAGCTTTGGTAGATTATAGAAGTAGGAATAATTTTTCAGGGGAAGGATTACAATAAAATAGAAATTCTTATAAAGTTAGTAAAGATGGTCATTACGGTATGCTACAAACTGATTTTGTCATCACGAACTAATTGCTTGACAAGGAAAAACGGTTGTATTAAATCAGAAAGTAGACTTTGTGATTTTATTGATTTGGTTTGGTAACAAAGCGTTATAATAATGAGAAAACGTATTCAAAGGTGTCTCAAAATGTTTTTAAGAAACTGACAGAATTATCGGATGTGCCAATTCATAAAAGTTCTTCAACGTTTAAGAAGATTTTAGGAGGTGCGTTGATGTTGTATATTACAACAGTCCTGGTGATTTGTTTGATGATCTGGAGTTAGTATGCGCAAGTATTGAATCAGGAAATAATAGTCCAAGGTTAATAAATAGAGGTATTAGCATAAATGATGAATTAATAAAAATTGGTAAAATATCATCTGGAGAACATGAACAATTTATTTTCTAAATATTTTGAATAATTTATTTAATAATAGTCTAAATATAAGTATACATGACAACAATTGAAAACAAAGAAGAACTAATTGATCATTTGATACGATTTGTGGCTGCATTCAGGCGTAGTTATAAATTGTGTGGTATTATAAACACAACGGTACAGATAACCAGTGGAATACTTTGGTTGTGGTACTGTTCTAGCATTAGTTCCCAGTATTGCTGCTTTAGTGAGTAAAACAAGAATAGCAGAAAAAAAGACTTTGTTGAAAACACATCTTAGGAGTTTTAAACAACTTCTTTCATATGTCCAAGCAACTATGGGACTAGAAAATGACGATGAGGTAATCAGAATTGCCTTTAATAAAATGTTAGAGCTTCAACAAATGATAACTTTACAGAACCTCTGGAAATGTACACAAAGATATTTAAATTGAAGGGCATGATATCCTATCATAATTCTTTTTCATTTGTTTTCCAAATTCTATTGTACTTTTCCCTAGTAGTTTTTGTTTTAATCGGTTTTGCTTCTTTTTCTATTTTTAATATCATAAATATTTTTTGTGGTTTGAACAATATATTCAAATTTGATTGATCTTTTCCGACCTTCTTTTTGTCTAAAATCTTTACAATTTTGTAAAACAAATCTTCAAATCTTTGTCTTTCCACAGGCGATAAATTATATTTTATCAAATGTTTTTCCAACTGATATTTTCAGTGATAAATACTTTTCTTGCGATTGTAACTTTAGTCTGTAATGAGGTCGTATCCATTATGTGTCCCGCAATTAAAACAGGTACGTGCTTTATCATTAACTTCACATGTGCCATTACAATTTTTAACCTGTAACAAAGCTTACTTCAGACGCAATATTGACAGTGCTTCTTTTTATTAATTACATAAAACAGAAACAATATAAACACACTTGAGGGAGATCAATAATCTACAACATTTGCAATTCATTATATTATAATATAACATTATATTTTTATGTCAAATAAATATAGGCTCAAAGAAAAATTATCTTATTTAATATTATAAATGGAGCAACACATTATAAAATTAAGAAAGATTGTAATAAACACATTTCAACAATTGATTTTAAAAATTTAAGTAAACTTGACAAAGAGTTGATAATTCATATACAATGTAATGGGTTAGCTGAAAAGATAATATCTAAAGCACATGAGCTAAGCTTATCATGGAAAATTAGAAAGAGCGACTTAAAGAGATTTAATTATTATTGTAAGGAAGCAATCCCATTAGCAGCTAGTAATTGTGTAGATAAGGAAACTTTTATTTCACAATATAACACTCTATTAGATCATGGAATTGCTATTAAAATATTTGCTTGTTAAATTAAATAAAATAAATATAGGCTTAAAGACAAATTATCTATGTAATATCATGAAATGAGTGTTAGAGAATTTGTAAAATTTCCAAAACAATATAGCAAAGTTTTTCAGGTTGTTATTGTAGACAAAACAAACCACATGCTCAACTTTGGCAAGCAAAAAAAAGTCTTTTTAAAATTTCTTGAAAATGAATTAGCACAAACAAACGGTTTTAAAATGAGTTTGATAGAAAAACTACTTTTTCAGAAATAGCGCATGATAAGGACAAAGGTACCATAACTTCATATAAAACGGTTTATTTTACTTCCGAAGCGTTATTAATTACAGACATAAATGAAAATAAAGATGCACTAGAACCAGCAGCTGATGAAATTATGAATAGAATTGGAAATTGGATTCAAATGGAAAGTGGCTGGACAATTGAATCAGTTGATGCGCATTATGTTAGTCGGGTACACTATTATGTGCTTCTACGAGACAGCCCTTATTTAGATTAACCAAACGAACTTGCTAATGCTAAAAAAGGCCTAATAAAGATAAAAAAATAAAAACGATAATGAGTGCTTTAGATGGTGCCACTTAGCTTATAAGATTTCTGTTGAATAAGATCCTCAAAGGATATCAAAGTATAAAAAGCATATTGATGATCTGAATTATAAGGGAGTTAAATTTCCTGTTACCATAAATCAGATCCCAAAAATATAAAACGAAAATAATATACGTTTAAATATATTCGGGTATGAAAATAAGCAAGTATATCCTTTGTACATATCAAAAAACAAAGGAGAAAATACTTGTGAGGACATACTTTTAATTAGCGAGAAAGAAGAAAATAATTATGTATGTATAAAGAATTATAATAGTTTAATGTTTAATCAAACACTGCATGAACGTAAAGTAAACAATTATTCTGTAAAACATGCTTGCAATGTTTCTCAACAGAAAGGGTGCAAAAAAACATGAGCCTGATTGCCTTTCACTAAACGATAAACAGGCAATACAAATGCCAGAAGAAAACGAGAAGGCTCAGTTTAACAAGAGGCCCAACTGGCTAACATGGCTCTTATAACATTAATGAAGCGAGTGACTGAAAGTTAAGTTTTTTTGAAAGTTTGGGCAAAATACAGCATGTTTAACTAAATCAAGGGCCATAACTAAAAAATCTGGTAAAGTTTGGTAAAGATCAGATGAAAATTGAAGGCCCTATCGTATTAACGAGGTAAAATATAGAATTATTAACAAATCAAGGGCCATAATTCCGTTGTTACTGGTCCGATATGGCTGGTTTTCGAACTTGTCCAAGCTTTCATTGATATTAACAATCTGTTAAAGTTTGGTAAAGATAAAATGATAACAGAAGGTCTTATCGTCTTAACGAGGCAAAATATAGCATTTCTAACTAAATCAAGGGCCATAACTTCGCTGTTAGTTGTCCGAACTGGCTAGTTTTCGAAATCGTCCGAGCTCGTCATTGATATTAACAATCTGATAAAGTTTGGTAAAGATCGGATGAAAAATGAAGGCCATATCGTACCGAGGCAAAATATACCATTTTTAACTAAATCAAGGGCCACATCTCCGCTTTTGGCTGGTTTTCGAACTTGTCCGAGTTTTCTTTCATATTAACAGTCTGGTAAAGTTTGGTAAAGTTCAGATGACAACACGTAGCATTTATAACTAAATCAAGTGCCATAACTCCGCTGTTACGGGTTCGATCTGGCTGGTTTTCAAACTCGTCCGAGCTTTCATTAATATTAACAACCTATTAAAGTTTGGTAAAGATCAGATGAACAATTAAGGCCCTATTGTCTTAACGAAGCAAAATATAGCATTTTTAACTAAATCAAGGGCCATAACTCCGCTGTTACGGGTCCGATATGGCTTGTTTTCGAACTTGTCAGAGTTTTCATTGATATTAACAGTCTGATAAAGTTTGGTAAAGAGAAAGCCCTATCGTACTGAGGCAAAATATAGCATTTTTAACGAAATCAGAGCCGTAACTCCGCTGTTACAGGTTCGATCTGGCTGGTTTTCAAACTCGTCCGAGCTTTCATTGATATTAACAATCTAATAAAGTTTGGTAAGGATAAAATGAAAGATGAAGGCTCTATCGTCTTAACGAGACAAAAGTTAACGACGGACGACGGACGGACGACGAACAACTCGCCATATGCTCTGCTAAAAACATGGCATGTACACGCAACTTCCAGGCTCAAATGACTTGCCATTAACGCTGTGTGTGTGGTTACAGGATTGCCGCAGTAATCATAACAATGGTCATACTAACAGTCATAATAAAATGCCAGATAATAGTATACATATTCTATGCGTAATAATAGTAATCACATGGACAGACTAAGTGCAGCAACGGCAAAGTTTTCTCTATTTCGTCTATGTCCCTGTACACAGATTACGTCCCTTGGACTAACAATGTCAACACGTATCACTCTGCATAGAGGGACGGTGGCATTTCTGATGTGCAACTCCGTTGTCAAATGATTGCACGTGAATCTAACATATCATGCCAAATTTATTATTATCACATAATTTGCGGTGTTGGAGTATAATTGTTTAGCCATGATATATTTATTTATATTACATTAGGGTAATAAATATGCAAATGAAGACCGAATGATCGTTTGGTCGTTTCCGTTTAGGTCAGTGTGCAGCGGAGTTGCCTTGTCGATTCCCGTAAACGTTTACAATTCCGGATTGCGGAAGTCAACGAAGTATACTAGTCAAAAGTCCTAAGTACCCATCTAAGAATATGTCAATTATAGTCTCATTGTGTTGTGTATTTCTTAGTTGATCAGAGATACGGTTGAACTGCAAAATTATGAGTTTAAATCGTTTGCTCTGATTGCAGAAACACAGATTAAAGCTTTCGGTGTGTTTTCTTAGAAATAAATAATAACACATACAGCTCGGTACTTAGGATTTTGTTAAGTACTTTGAATTAATGCAGCTTTCCATCTTCCTAATTATAAAACAAGCCAGTTAAACTATTTTGACATCATGCTATACTAACATTACTACTACAAATGCGTTAGTAAAAGAAATTTTCTTAACCTATAATGTTAACGCTGAATTACAGTTACTTGAATTTCAAACAATATTCAATTCCAAGGGAGGTAATTTAGGAGTATACATGTTTCCTTTTATTATAGTCGGAACATCTGCAATAAATGGGTCAAACTTTTATGTGTTTTTTGATATTATTTCCTACCAATCTTAAGAAGTTTATATGTGTACGTGGTCTTCGATTTCTGTTATGTGTTTTATCAGTACATATCATGTTTTCATATAAAGGGAGGGTATCTCTAAAAAGAGGTAACATTTTAAACAAAAAAATAAATATTTTACAAACTATTGGTCAAAACAAAATACTTATCAAACCGACTGTAGTCCCGTGATAAGAACCGCAGTTTTTAACCATACAGCGAACTAGAGTTATTCCCCTGTAGTTATTAATCACATCTGTATCACCTAAGTTGCGCAAGGCAATTATGAAACGTCAGACCATTCAACCGGAAAATACCATATATCAAATATAATGATAAAAATGTCAGTTATATGCTATAATAGGATATCGCAAGTTGCAATAAACTATTTCTTTACAATATTATCACATTTTTTTTGTTTAAGGCACGAACTGCAGACTGACGTTAGATGCTAAAAGTACTTAATCCGTTTAGTTTTTCAACTATTGCATCACCGTCTTTAAAAGTAGGTCAGAGGATGTCAGAATATCTCCAACGTGGGTATCATTGTGACACCATGGTACTCAAAAAGCCTATCAACGACACTATTTAGATATGTGTTTGGAGCAGGGCACGCTGATGTTGACGCTAATCTGTTTTAAGCAATAGGGTGGTGTTCGTGGTATTTCTGTTCATCCTTATAGTCTGGTGAGTGGGCAGTCTCTACCCAGAGTACACTCGTTCCTCATTTGACTCTGTCAACGTCAAAGGAAGTAGGGCGAACGGTTATGTAACGTGATTATTCAAAAAGTTATGACGATGTTTATAATAAATCCTTTTGCGTGATCTGCAAAGATATAATATAGACCTATATTAAATAATATCAATTTTTATTTCTATTAGTTAATTTTTTTAGTAATTTTCTGCTATCGAGCTTCGGTTTTAAATGTTTACATATGCGTTTTGATTGAGGAGACCTATTTATAGTAAAATAGTCCCGATTAAAAC